>CM073770.1:33573946-33814842 GCA_037158775.1 Hetaerina titia
AGGGCACCGAATACTAATAGGCGCGGCCAAACCTTGGCTAAAAATCTGATGTGACCAAACCATTACTTTCTCCATATTGCATTGTTTGGAAGTCTCGAAACCATCCCTTTAAAAGACGATATGTACGGTGATTACGTACAAATGGACCAAAACAGCTTATGAACGCTATTTAAGTCATTCTCAATTTCCCATCCTTCTTCAATGGATTTATTGAGGTGACGTAAGGGATCGGATGGTTCGATGACTAGCGTACTTGCTTCACACCGAGAGGGCCCAGAGGACGGGTTCGAATCCTGGGGACGGCAGATACTTCTCAGTGGTATCCCGATTTCTACTTGAGGTCATTTGTGGAGATTACTTTGAGTGAGAATACCGTCTGTCAGATGGGACTTTCAACTGTGGACGCCTTGGCGCAACCCTTCCTCCTTTCCCATCCATCATTTACGGCGCAAATGACCTTAGCTGTCGGTCGCCTCCCCAAAAACTACTACAGTTTGAAGTGGCGTAATCGGGAGATAAAAGTTTAAGTAGGCGGGTAATTCATCATATCATTTAGATTTACAAATAATCACATTATTGAGCCAGCTATCAAAAGGGCTACAATCAATACTTAGCACTTTCAGAATCAAACTGAAAGGTTTTGTTTGAAAATTTATCATAAAAAACGAAGTTAATGACAGCCTAAAGAAATAAGAAGGTTGAAATACTATAAAACTGACTTCGATGGACATAAGATAGACAGGTAGAACAGTTCATCTTTTTACGAAGAGTTCTGGAGGAAGAGAAGAGTGTTCGCAAATATTAACAGGAGAATTGCGTTAAATAAAGAAAGTTTTACAAATGAGCGGAAGTAGATAACAGGTAACTTATTAAGATTTGTTCAAAACACTCATGAAAGCTTAAATATGGATCGTGGTTTTGCATCGCTCTGAAACTTGATCGTCGAGTCTAGATGATAAGCGTAGATTGGAGAATTTTTAGATTCGTGTTTTTAGAAAAAGAAGAAAATGAAATGTGTTGAAAGGAAAACATACGATGAAGTACTATGAATTGTAGTTGAAAAGAAATGGGTGTTGGGAAAAGTTGGAGAAAGCAGGACAAATGGATGCAGGAAATATCGAGCAGCAATATGAATGCTGAAAGTGATAATAGAGGGTAGGCAAGGTAGATGAGGAAAGGAATTGCACACATTTTGGATGGAACTAAGGGAGGTAGAAAGTATGCAGAACTAAAGAATAATTTATTGTCATACGCATTATGAGGTTAAAGGATTTTTTTTGTCATTTTAGCTAGAGCTTATGAGTACAGTAGTTTGTAGCCAGGATCCATCACAAACCTATCCTAAACCGGTAGATTACTGCCATTAGTAATACGATATAATTGCTACCCTAAATTATTGAAATACACATCACGTGCTACAGTAATTGTAACTGTACGCTACCAAAATTGGGGCCCATATCACTTCCTGTGCAACAGCTTAAACCTAAACCGCAAAAAATGTACATTGAGGAAAACGGACATATCTCTTCTGCGATATTTATTGACAGTCGGTGTTCGAATGATTGGTGTTTCGAAAAAATGTCTCTTGGGCAATCGATGTTCTGCTGTACTATCATTGTGACGAGAAGAGTTCGTACGGCTATTGATGAATGCATGGTGATGGAAAAGAGAACGTGAGAGGTCTATAAGAAGAGGGGGATGAATACATGAAGAGAATGGAGATTGAGGACGTTAAGGGGAAGGAGGGGTTTAAAAAGACGGGGAGAGGCGGGTTGCCTCGGTCCATTTTAGTCATGTGCGGTGTCCCATTGGTTGCGGGGCCTTGGAGGGCTGGGAAGCGTCATCAGAAGAGCCTCCTTATTGGCTGCCTCTTTCCGTTCTCTGAAATCCTTCCAACCCTTCATCTAATCTATCAGAGTTCTCCCCTCAGGCTGTTTTCCGCTGCCCCTATCCGCACCTAAAGCTACGTTTTATGCCCCACAGCCCCGGGTCCCCTTCTCCCGCTTGGACCGAAATGCCATCCGCCCTTCACTTATGTAGGAAAGCTAAAAAATGCGTCGCCCGTTCCCTCATCAATTACTTTGACGTAACGAAATCAGTTTTCGATGACTTTCGCTTCGAAACCACCCGAGAATGTTTTTCAATTTTGAGGAGCCCTCAATGGGTATCAGACATTTATATTAAATCGGCAAACAGATCTCCATTTAACAAAGATATTTTTTCCTATTACATACATGCATGTCGCCAAAATAAATGGTCGCTGAAATTTGTAACCAGAATATGAGATATCATAGGTAAGTTAAGTTTATTGTCTCTTTGCTTATATAAATCGAGCCAGTAGAATGAAAAAACAATCTAGATTAGGTTTCATTTTATATTTGAGAGCTGATCAGTATGAAAATAAAAGTTGATAACAGGCCAGGGAGAATGAGTAATTGGAAAAATAGAGAGATGAAGCTTGAATTCATTTCAATAAATTGTAAATTCTTGTAGAGAATCAAAGATCATATCCTTACTTTTTTCTTAATCCTATCACGTGCATATCTGCGTATTCCCTACTTGAAACAGACATTTTTGACGAGTGTTTGCTACTGACTTTTGAAGTCCGATCATAACTGGTTGTCAGAAGTTTCATTTGCCGCTAACCTTAAACACATATTTTGTTGGATTTCTCATTTCAAGCAGTTGATCTCCAGCTCATCCAGAATCGTAGTAGTGGTAGTTTTAGCTGAGGCAACCAACAGCTAAGGTCATTTGCACCATTTGGGATGGACAGGAAAGGATAAAGGGTGGAGAGAGACCCGGCGTCGGCATTAGCCTACTCTTATCGAAAAGCGCCAAGGGGTCCGCAGTTTAATGTGCCATCCGACGGACGGCTCATCCAGAATCATATATAGCTCCAAAGTGAATTCCCGGAAAATTAAAATCATTCACTTGGCAGGCTATGCGAAAATAATTTATCACACTGACGTAAACGCAAGCTATACAGGGCTAACCTCTTCACTGAATATCGTTTATTTTTGTTTTGTTTCCAAGTCCTTTATCGGTAAGGTCACGACGCAACATTTGCTGAATCAAAGATATCGGTATCGACCTTGCGGGAATTTAGGCAAGCAAAAATGGCTGATTATTACTTGTAATAAAAGCGAAATATTTTTTACCCTAAGCATATTTATTATTCTATAAAGTTAGGCACTGGCATTATTCCGACACACGTCATGAGTAGAGACCAATGTTTGCCTCCTTGGATTTATTATTCCGGAGAATTTATGCAGCTGAAGCCAGACGACTAATCGAAGGAATAAAACTTTCCGAGAAAAATTTCCGAGCTTTCCATAACGCTCTACCCCGGTCGTACTTCATCCCCCGGCCTGTGGCGGACAGAGGGCGGAAGATATATATATTTGTGGTGGGGGGGATGGATTTTCGGCGAAACTAGGTTGGCGGGTGCTCAAATAAAGTCTGGTCTGGAAGGGAAGAGAGGAGGAAAGGGGTCAGGGGAGGGGCTCCAAGTCGAGTACAAGGAAAGCACCAAGGGTTTTGTTAGGAGAGGGGGAGGGGGGTTATGAGGGGAGACCGGAAGGTTGTACCCTGGCCCAGCTTCTACGTGCCGCGTGCACTGCACGTGTTGGATTTATTATCGCATGCAATCTTGGCGAGCGAAAGTCTGGGGGCGACCTCCGAGGGACAAGGCACGTGTCTGGGGAGGAGCCGAGGGGGGAAGATGAGGAGGGGAGAAGATGAGGCGGGTGAGTCAACGTCGCGCCCGGCGGCGGCTCAGACAATGCGCCCCCACCCACCGTCCACCCCACTCGCCTCCCCCCTCAAATGAGTCCCGCTTAAAACCTCCTCGCCCCATCTCACCCCTCCTAACCTACAAAAGTGCAAATCCGCGCCTCAGCTCTTCCGGCACACTCCCCGCCCTTCCCTCCTTCCCCTCCACCTCCTCCTCCCCCCCCTTCACTCCTCCTGTCACTCACCCCCATCCAGCTCATCGACAGAAGACGATCATGAACGCCTCCTCTTTCCTCCCCCTCACCCTTCCTTCTTCCTTTTCTCCCGTCCATTCCTCTCTCCCCCCTAATCTCGCATCACCGTCCGACGTGCCTACGATCGCCGATCGAAAAGGTACCGCACTTCCTCGTTTCCTTTCTTGTTTTAATCCAGTCATCGTTTGTTCGAATATTACCGACTAATGATGTCTCGGTGCCGTTGGAAGTATATCCGCGGAGATGCTTCTCCACCTCCTCGAGAGCATGGTGGCGGCTCGATTGAAAAATAATACGCTACGTCCAAAACGCCAAATAATGAACTTCTCTCCCGAAGCCAAAGGTTATGCAACCACGTATTCTGCTTTTCGCCGACAACTATAAGGTAGTACAGTCGGATTATAGAGTTGAGTCCTTGTTCGACTTGAGTCATGCTTTCTTCGACTTCTACTCCCGTATGAATTCTGAAAAACTCCACTAAAATATGCTAGTACCACTCCGAAACGGTTCATGAATCGCAAAGAGTGCTTGGCGGAAGGAGCTCGGAAATACATCTAGGAAATACAGGTAGGGCAAAAATCTATAGGCCCCACCTACAATAAAAGGGCTAAAACACACAACTGGTTAAAATAAAATATCTTCTATTTAAAATATCTAACTGCGAAAAACATCAAAGTCGACTTGGTTGAAGTTCATGGCACATCTGCCCCAGTGTTTGCGACTCTTCTAAAATTGGGTGAATGAGTTTAAACGTGGTCGTACGCTCACAAATGATGAACATATTTCGCATCCAGTAGAAGTGATTTTCTCCGAAATTATTGAAAAAATAACAGCATAGCTTTGAGTAAACAACGAATAAAAGTAAGCAAAATATTTGAGGTCATCACACAATACAGTGCTTTCAACTTTGGACGACAAAATGGGTGTGAAAATAATCTCGACAAGATGGATTTGCTCTCAGTGGAGAAAAACGCTACCGTCTGGTTGATTCGGAGGCTAGTTTGGCGCTTTTTCGTCACAGTCCTGACGAGTTTCCGGGTCAATACAAAAGTGTGGACGAAGCATGAATACATATACCACCACACTCCAAAAAAAGAGAAACAATCGAAACAGTGGGTTTCTACAGGCGATATGGCTTCGAAGAAGGAGAAGACGGTGAAATCAGCAGAAAAGATGTTGGCCACGGTGTTTTAGGATACACGCAGAATTATCCATATCGATTACTTGCCAAAGGACAAACCTTAAATGGATAGCGTTATGCATCGTGATTACAGCGGTTGAGCGAAGAAATCAAGAAAAAACGCCCTTATTTAATTTAAAAATAATTCTCTTCCATCAAGACAATGCATGGGTGCACACCTGTGCAGTTTCAACGGTAAAAAGTTTGGAATTAAAGTTAAAATTATTATAACATCCACTGTTTTCACCCTGTTTCCCCCAGTAACTTCTGTCATTTCCAAGCTTGAAAAAATGACTCGGCGGAAAATGATTCGTACTGAGCGAGATCAACACAGATGCCACCTTCCGAAATTCAGGAGCACTTTTTGGATGGTTTTTTTAAGCTGGAGAAACACTGGGAAATATTTATCGAACTACAAGGAAATTATGCTAAACAATTAAAAAAATCTACCGAGAATAATTTGTTTTTCTATTATTTCCTAAGGGCTTATTGAACGACCCGCATACTAACGCTAGATTACGCCATAAAAACCTTGATTTTGAAGCAGAAACTTAACATTTTAACTTATTAAAGAAATTTAACATCTCTAAAGGAATAATGGTAATTTGCTTCGGTTAAAATTGCATTAACATTTCGGAGAGCTCCCTTTCGTTATAAAAATCAAGTGAAAATTTCATTAATGAATACTTCATTACGACGCATGTTTAACCCATGACGTGCCGATACAAGGGCCGTAAATTTCCAGTTATTTAGGGAATACAAATCTATTGATTGTATTCAAATATGGACTTATTCCACCAAAGAACGCTGGACATCGTTAGGTTTACTTCATGTGAGACAAAACTAGGAAGCTCCCGATGGCTTTCCCAGTGGCCTTCCATTCCCACTTGGTTGCTTGCCCCTAGGGAGACCATACCCAACCATCAACTTCAGCGGAATCACCTTTTGCAAGGGAATCAAAAACCGATACCCTCGAGTGTGAAATGAATTAAACGGACGTCTGACCACTCTTCTTGCCGTCATCCCGTGGAACAACATTGCATCATGAGCCCAAGTTCCTCCATCTGGGAATCCAGATGTCACCATTGAGCGTGGTGGTCAGTCGATCGGTCGCCTCAGTTGATTGCAACCGGGCGGGTGAGGGAGTGTGGGCGAGCGAATGGGTCGGCCGCGGTCAAGAGGTCAGTCGCCTCGGCGGCGACCCCCTAGCGGACAGACAAAGAGGGCGGGAGGGGTAGGAGGTGCGTGGCGGATCCCCTTGTCCGAAAGGATGGACAAACAATCGGTCCGTAGGGGTGGACGTGGGCAGAAGTGCGCCCATGGGAGGGCGGGGGAGATAGACACATCCTCTTCTGCTCCTTCCCATACTTTACGATTTGTTTGTCATCGGAAATGTTTCCCACCGAATCATAACTTGTAAGAAAGGTCAACAGCGGAGTAACTGTTATGACTGATGCCTCAAGGAATACGTGATGTCTGAAAAAGAATTTATTATTACAGATAAAAGTTGAATTCATCTAAAATAATACTTCAATTTTTAAATTTTCACACAAACTAGAAAAAAAGAATTCAAATAAATGTTATGCTTCAGGAACAAAAAGCGAACTGACAACAGGCGACCATGAATAATCACGTCAGTCTGAGATCCAGTTCATTTAAAAAATCAGAAATAGACGAACCTAAAAAGGAAATAAGGAATCACTTCATAGAAAGTTACAAGACTAGAGTCTAGAAAGACCAAGAGAGTCTAGGGAAGATGGAATTGAAATATTCTTAGAAGATACTCGAATATATACACGACAAAATGATAAATTAAAATAGCGGTAAAAACAGTAAAGCGTTACTTAGAGAAAGGAATACAATATGCGACGACATCAGACATGCAAATGTAAATATGTAAATATTTTACGAATACATACGAAAATAATGAAATAAGTTAATAACAAACTTTATCAATGGTCTAAACCACTGGAAGATGGCCAAAAGAAAGACGACGACCAGTTGGATGAAGAAGACCGTGGCCCTACTGATTTGATCCGAGAATCCGACGGAGCAGCGAAAGGTCTCAATAACACGGAATGCCTGAAGCGGACAAAGAACAAAAACGGAGGGAAGTGAATAATAACGACCGTTTCGTCTAGTGTCACATGCTTCCAAAAGAATAACATGGGTACTCAGCCGAAAAGTTGAGGGCAAATCTAAAGACAACCTGTCGGAAAACAAATTTAGATTAATGAAATAGAAGAACGAGGGAGGGCGTTACCTGCAGAAAAAGTGATACAGGTCAACAAGCCATTGCAGGTAGAATTCGTGGACTTGGAGAAGGCTTTTGACAATAATGCATGAAAAATAGATTCAAATTGCTAGAATCGCCGTGGATTACTACGACAAAAGAATATCTACCAACTGTACGAGAACCTATAGACAATTCGATTTGAAGACGGAGGAAAAATAGAAGCAAAAATCTAGAACAATATTTTCTGGTTACATTCTCCCCATACTAGATTACTGTTTTCATTTGTTGCATTTGTTCTGCAGCTTTTCCCACTACTCACAAAATTTTAAGCACACCTCTTAATTTCTGTCTTTGCTCTCTCTAAAAAATCTCACCAAGAATCAGATACTTTCTTTTATACCCTCTCTACGATATTTCACCATCAACTCTCCTAAATATTATTACGGTTTTATGATTCATGCACGATATCACATTTCCATAACTTCACAGTACATTTCACCAATTCAAGGCTTCTAAAATAACTGAGAATATTTTTTCAATTTAATTGTCAATATATTCAAGAAAGTTCTCATACATTGAGCATTGTCGAGGAAGGTAGTTTCTGCAACGTATTTCAAATATGTTATTACACAAGTTGTTACATGCATGTTACATACATGCTACATACATTGCATGCAAACAAATGAGGTTTATTTAGGGCTTTTCTATTGTCAGTAAAGCCTTTCAATAATTCTAACTACTATGATAATGGACAAATTAAACCCGCAAGAGCAGTCATTGAGATTAGATGCTCATTTTTGAGAAAATTCATTCTCGCTATTACGGAATAAATTTAAAACATCAAAACCCCACACAATTACACGCAAACCACCGCAAGAGCGTGAGGGGGTTGTTAGGGTATCAGCCCAACATGAAGAAATTTTAGTCCATACTAGTACGCTAGTTTATAAACAACTCGCGCTCATCCATGCATATATATACATCATACAATGATTGTATGATGACGCTTGACCAATTCATCAAATGCTAATATTCGCGTTAGTTTAATTTTTTCTGACTCTTGGGTTAAATTTTGTTGTTTTCGTGCGGTGCGAAAAAATTACGAATATTTGAATCTCTCTGTGACGGTGACTTGTAACTTATCTCTCTCATTTATTCCGGTTGCCGAATCTACCAATATAATTTGGTGTCAGAATGATTCCTTCTATTTAGCAATACCTTTCAAAAGTCTGTCTTGCCTGTACTCTTCGAGAATGATTAGAATCCCCGAACCGGCCACTGGCCACTCCAACACCCTGGACGGACGGCCAAATGCTCCCGTCGCATGTGACACGGCATTCTTCCCCCTCTAACCACCCTCCACTCCCGGGGAAACAAAGCATCGTGCCCCAACACCTCGCACTCTCACCCAAGGCTCTCCCGGAGAGGGTATCGGAGACGGAAGACCGAGGAGGGGGAGCAGTGAATGGGATCGAATACTTTCCGTTTCCGCTCAGGGGAAGCGGATAATGGACGCAGAGGTGGGGCGGGGGAATTACGCGGTCGTGGACTGTGGACGGAACCCGGAAAGCAAGGGATCGGGATCGTGTTCGAGAGGGACGGTCGGTGGATTTTACGTAACCAGAGCGTTGGACTCGTAAACATTAAGACTTTGGGAAGAATAACGTTCAATAGTAACCTAGAGCCATCTCAAAGTCTGGAAACACATAAAATCTAGCCATTGAATAACGTATTGTATACAAGTGTTTACCTAAGTTCTTATCGATCCACTTTAATTTATTGGGAGAAAAATTAAACCTGCTAACGCTGGATGGCGGAACAACGAGTTGGCGTATATAAACACAAACTGTACTGACCACAAAATTTGTACAGTACAGTGTTGCACGTTCCAATTTTCAAACGAATCAAACTTTATTAAGGATTTCTGAGGGAAAGTTTCCTACATGTGGCAACTGGAGGATAGGGCTAGGGGTGAGGTTAGTGAGACTTAACTAGACAACGATTGAATCTGAGAGATTGACGTTGCTCCATTGAAGAAGAACGTAGAATCAAAGATGATAGAGTTTGATTGGGTATGTGTATTTACATAAACTCTAATTATAATTCAGTTTTAATTGTCACATCAATTCATGGGGCGGAATTTGAATACACGATAACGAGTAGGCAAATATGGGAGCCGGGTTGCAAATGATTCTTCTCAGCTCAGGCTTCCAAGATACCTAATAAATGGAGTTCATCTTACCCCTTAAATAAAACTTACAGACTGGTAAAATTTAAGTTATTGCATTCGGAGATTTATGGTTCGAGGTTACACAAATTTATTTTTATTACAACAGGAAGAATGAAAATAATACGTATTCTGAAGACTGCTCTCAAGCTCAGACGACGACGCTTGGCCCTTCCTAACCGAAGGCCAAACTTCACCCCAGCACGTATTCAATGATCGCCCCGTAATAAATTTCCGCCAAACGAAGTATTTGGTACTGTTGCGACGTGTGAGATGGCCGTCGCCTCGCCATTTGGGAGCATCGGGACTCGTGGGGAACGCCACCCACTCACGGCGTCGGCTTTTGTCCGTCGGTGTGGCGGCGACAAGCGCTCAACCAAACCCTTTTAAAAAATCCCACCACGCTTCATTTCCTACGCGTCGTAATTGACAATTGACGAACGAGTTTCGGACCGAAACGAGGGCGGATAACAAGGGCCAATCGTTAGGACGGGGTGGTAGGGGGCACCGAATTTCCGGGCGGGGTGTTCACGTTGAGGGATGCGATTGGATTTGTTGGAGGGTCAGAGGAGGTTGAGGTTAAAGGAGTGATTTGGATGTAGAGGGAGAAGCCATTCTCCACTTGGGCAAGAGATCAGCGGAGATCATCTCAGCATCACCAAACTACCGCAAAATGACCAGCGGACACGATGGTGCAGTGATTTCAAAATGCGAGACAAATTCATCGAATCATCAAAGTGAAGGAACTTTGAGGTTCCAACAAATGGGAGAACTAATGACCTCCGCAAAGTTAAATTAATGATCTCAAAGCGTGAAAGTGAAAATAAGAATGTATCACTAAGGGAAGGGGACATTATCTGTTTCTTGATAAACTGCACGGCGAAATTACACTCCGCAATAATGACTCTAACTTTGAATTCGTCTGTCAAAGTCCGCACCGAATAGTGGCACGGTCGAGATTTCACAGCCCGTCCTCGCACCCAGGGAGACGTCATCGCCAACTGTTCTTTTGTCCGCGGGTAAGGAGCGTGGAGTTGGGGCCGCCTTCCGCGACCCCCTCGCCTCCTCCCCCCCTGGCATCCATCGATCACGACCTCGCTCACTTGCCGCAATTCAATTCCACACGTCTCCCCCGCCCCCTCTCCTTCCTCATCTACAACTCCCACACCCTCAATCTCGTTGAAATCCATCGGTCATAATCGGCCGACGAGCGATTTCAGAAACAATTCCCTGTCCAAGGCGTCGGAAACTCCGCGGTTCCACATCTGTGCTCCGACGTCCGAAGAAACAAAGAGCCCTCAGTACACGAGAGCAAGTGTCGGTCGCTAATTCCTCTCTCTTCGCCCCCCTCCCCCCCAAATGTGATGCATCAAGTGGACCGAGACGACCACTTACGACTCTAGGAGAAAAATGGTTGCTATGGAATGGGGGTGGGTCGAAGGAGAATAAGCAGGCTCATAACCTAAGGGAAGGGGAAACTTGTGGGCATAAGTGTGAGATGGAGATGGTCACTTTTCCACAGGAAATGGTACGATTTCAAAGGTTCCCAACACTAGCATACACCTAAAATATACCAAATTGGGTCATATTCGAAAGGATGTAGCGTTTACTAGCATCTAGTCATGTTTTAAGACCCGTTTGAAACGAGACATGATGTTTTTTCTCATTGGAAATATTATATTTAGATGGAAGAAGATTAGTAGCTTGCAACTAGCTTATTCAATTCAACATCGAAATTATAGCCAGCTTATACTTTTAAAATAAGGTCCCTATGCGACTTTTTAAATACGCTGCAAAACGACACTTATGTGGCGAATCGATTGCAATGTGACGTCAATGCTTCTAAACCCACTACGTCGTATTTATTAAGTTAGTGAAGCAAAATATGTCTTTCAAAAGTTTTTTAAAGACCTAGTTAATTTTTCGGCCGTAAGTTTCGGTTGTTAACAATGTATTGTTATGTTTCTACGGAAGAGCTAGTTCAATCCATTGTTTTCGCTTCAAATGACAGGCGCGCCATTCTCTTCTCCTGGCATTAGAAAAATTGGGTAACCACTTCTTTTTCAACCATAAATATGTAAGTGCATTTTGCAATACACCTATCGCTGCTCTCCATCCAGTTCTGTATGTCATCTCCTAGATACCCCAACCTTCTTGGAAATCCGAATGTTAGACGGTCACTCACAGAAATATGACGCTTAAAAAATAACTTCGAGGGTTAAGTAGCCGATCTTTGTATTTATCAGGGAGATTTAATGGACCTGAAAGAATATAAAAAGGTAAATTTCCCAGGTTTCTTCATTCTTTATCGAGGGAATTACGGTGACATTTCTTATCACTGGTAATACACCGTTCGAGACAGATTTCGATACATAAAGGGATTAACGTCAGTGGCTGAGCTTCAACCCATCGAGTGCGCCCACTGGATTGCAGATGGTGAATCGGCATCTAGATTTAGAGGTTAGCTGCGATATAAGTATGCACAGGGCGAATTGGCGGCGGTACTCTGAGAAAGCAAAGATCGTTCTTGGGTAAAATAACCCAAAATTTCAACGGAACCTGCCAAGCTTGACGAGAAACTTGACGAGTGGCTTCCGTCAAACAGTAGGCTGCCAATTTCCCGGAGTAGGAGACAGCAATATGCGTGTGAGTGATGGTGGAGACCGCAGTGGTCGCTACAGAAGCATTTTTTTTCGCCACAGCTATGGTGAAAATTGCATTAAAGGTTGCAGCACTGCCACGTGATAGGTAACTGGAAAGTATGAAATTAACATCCTGAGAGAAGCAACTCACCAATTCACCTTCCTCGAATTGATTTAAATGACAGACTTGGTGGCACCCTCTAGAGTAAAATATTCCGATGAAAATTCGGGAGGGGGTATGACGCTTCGAAAGGGTGAAGAGTTTGCTGAAATACAAGAAAAGAATCATTATAGTGAAGGCAGCAAATAAGCTCTAATTGTGAATGGGCAATTAATAAAGCAGAGGTAATTGCAGGAATGACAGTTAACGAGGGTAGTTCGAAAAGTTCTCGGAATAGAATAGAAAAACCGACTTGCCTCAGTGCAACTTTTATTTTTCAATGTAGTTTGCCTGTACACTAATGCACTTGGTCCAGCAATATTTCAATGCCTTGATCTCATCTCGAAAATTAGATTACTTCAGGCCAGTAAAATACCCATCTACTTCGGCTGTTGGTTCTTTGAAGAGAATCTCCGTCCACCGAGGAAAATTTTGAGCATGGGGAAGAGACGAAAATCTGATAAGACCCAAACAGGTGAATAAGGTAGGTGTAGAAACTAATTAATAAACTATCTTAGTTCACGCATTTTGCAATGGCAACGACACGTTTGTGGGTGTGGATTGTCTTGATGAAAGATAACTTCCTTCCTTGTCAAACCTGGCCTTTTTTCGTGTATATTTTGTTGTAGTTGGTCCAGAAGATTAGAGTAGTATTGTCCAGTAAATGGGAAAACCAGTGGGACGATACTCTATCAGCAGAATCCTTTTCGCATCCCAGAAAACTGAAGCATCACCTTTCCACTTTGGTGGTGGTGAAATAACATGCTTCCACTGATTTTACTTGTTTTGTCTCTGGGGTATAGTTGTGGACCCAGGTTTCATCTGCGGTCACAAACCGGCGCAGAAAATCTTGTTGGCTGCTCTTAAAACGGGTCAAATATTGTTCGGAATTTCCATTCTGATACGTTTGTGATCTGATTCTCGCACTTTCAGTCGGCGATCCTCCATAACCATATTTTGCACTTTTGCAATAACTTCTAGGGTAGCGATACATTCTGGCCGACCACTATGTGAATCATCATCTAAGCTGTCACGACTAAACTTATACTCGTTTGCCCATTTGGTAATAGTTGAATATGAAGGAGCAAAGCCCCCCCGAGAGTCCTGAAAGTCGGCATGATTTCCCTTTGCTTTCATACCGTTCTTTACGAAACATTCAATCACTGCTCGAATATCTATTTTTTCCATCTTGAAAAATCACTATAAGGGAACAACAACAGAGAGGCGTCCGCATCACAGATCTTTTCCCAGAACACTGACGCCAGATGAATCATAAGGATTACTTATTAATTCGTGGGGAACTCGTTGAGCTATCACTGACATTTGGTGATGATTCCGAAAATCTTTCTAATTACTCTCGTAGATAACTCAATTGCGAATGAGGATAGAATTTTCACAAAGGATGTTTTCGTTTACGGAAATTTTCACAGTGGAGGGTTACATTAATTAAACAGAATTTTCAAACCCAATGAATTGATTTTTTTCTGTCTCATTCTACGTATAATATCGCGATTGTTTCTCCACTAGTAATTCATGCTCGTAGTCTCCACAATGAAGTTCCCCGAAGTCTAATTAATAGTTTCTTTGGTCAATCACGATTAAGAAGCCACTCAAAATTTCCGATATTTCCCTGTAGTGCATACAATCTGATCAACTTAAATTGAAGTAACAAAGAACAAGCAAAACAAAAATTAAAAGATGACTCTCGAAGAATTTCGTCAGGGCCATTGGCCACTGGCCATTATTTGTATTCTATTAACCCACTCAAATGCCAAATGCATACAAATATACGGGGATATTGAACCAGTTTCCTGGTCTCTCATTCGGTAATTTTTTTCTGGACTTACCGAAGGTTTTATAAATTTAAACCGAAACATTATTTTATCTTTAATAACTACCCTTTTAAATGAAAATAAAAATATATGCAATAGATGCAGCCTGTTAATGTAAGCACGGACACCATCAAGAATTTATTTCCCGAGTCTATTTTCACAGAGGTCGACGACGTCTTTCAGCCATGTATGAAGTTGAACGAGTATTTTAGGGTGAGAAACCATCTCACAAATAAGCCATCCGTCAAGGACGGAGGGAGAGAAAGATTTCCGACCTTCGTCGACAAGGATTGAAATGCTCTCACGGTGGGGGGTGGATGGGAAGGGGCTAGGGGCAAACGCAGAGCTGCCAGCGTAACAAGTGCACTCAGGGATAAAGGGTGGGACAGGGCGGGCGAGCAAGCGTAAGGGCCCGGAGGGAGGGGCTAGTACGCTGACTCTTGCAGCCTTCAGCCAAAGAATGGGGAGATGGGAGGCGAAGGAATGGACACGGAAGGGGGAAGACCCTGTCAAACGCGATTCGAATTAGAAACACTCCCGTTTTAAACGGAATAAAGAGCGCCTACAAACGAACAGATGTTTCCTACTTTTCTCTTCTCCCACGACCCCCTATTCAGCACAGGAAAACAATTCATTGGAATCAAGGGTGCATTGACAGGAGTTTTTTTTGCGGCGTCGAGGTGTTTTTTGTCGCTTGAAAGATACTTCATAATGTTAAAACCGTGTAGCCGTGTGGGTACACGACTCTTGAGGAGAAAACCACCGGGATCTTACGAGGGGAGAAGTATCAATCACCCGTACGCCACCCACACCATTGCGGAAATGAAGGAACCCTCATACTAATTCAATACATATTACTTCACTTAAAAGTGAATTAATATGAGGGTTTCTTACATGCACCACGGTGAACGGTGCACTCTCTCGTTATATGATTTGAAATTATAATAATTTTTTAAATGGTAATTATTCTGTACCAAGCACATAAGCTCGTTTGCTTGTCATTTAAGCAGAGAACTGAAGGAAAAGAAGGAGAGTAAAAAGGGCCAGCATTGGGCATTATTTAATCAGAAATAAAAGGTACTGTCCGGGTCAAAGAGTTTCATATGTTAATAAGATATGGCAATTCACTTAGGTTGGCCAAAAGTTGCGTTATTTTAGTATAGGAATAGTAAACATGTAACTTTTCATCTTTAAAGGAAGGAGTTTAATTTAATTTAAATTGACAATTTGTAATTCATTCATCTCTCATCAATTCATCTTACTTTAGCCTGTGACAAGCTAACAGTGGGGAAAGCTAAGCATGCAAGACATTATCACTTAAAAACCTATAAAATTTCACGAACAACAGCAGTGGAGAAAAAAGATGAAGACTGTTACAAGAGGAACATGCAAAGCTAGTTATTAATGGTGAAACTAATCAAGCAGAAAATGAAGAAAGAAAGTTAACATTCATCCAATCACCTTTCTTACAAACGGTAATGCTAAGAGTGAATGATAGAGTTAGAGAGTGAGAATTTTGGACTACATGACAAGGAATAATAACAAGGAAGAGAAGAAGAAAGCAATGGTGTACAACAGGGGTGAGAAATCGGTAGCTTACACTCCCACAGTACCTTCAAAGCTGAAATCACACAAAAACAACCCAGATAAACAGTTCATGGGTTGATGTAGGTGAAGGAATCCATAATAAAGTAAGCCCACACTCACATGCTTCCCAAATCCATTCAGCCATTATAAGCTACCTTGCCCTAGTTTTGCTACATCTTTCCCTTTTGCTTCTCATCTCTTGCTTGTTTTCAAACTCCTCTTTGTTTTCCATCTTGTCGTTAGCATTCCCCAATTGCACTCCCTTTGCTAGTGATTTACAGCTAAATTTCTTTATTTTATGCCATAATATTTAAAAGTTTTCAAGAATAACTAAGACCATAATTATAAATATTAGTAGTATTAATAGGTGATGTCATTGATTAATAAAAACATTTTCAATTGAAGCAAAGATAATGCTAATAATTTCCAGTTTAACATAATATATATCAGTTCAACAGAATCTGAAAACTATTGCTGTATGCCAATAGCCATAAAATATTTTGGAACCAGCAATAGTGTCTGCTACTTGGGAATAAGCAATATTTTTATCAGCCTTTGCCAAATGATGTCAGTTCTTATCAAGCATGCATCAAGCATTTCCAAGATTTTAATTAAAATGGGCTACTCACCTCCTCTTATCCTATAATACAGAAGAATACTCCATGATTTCTGTGAACCCAAAACCCAAATACTTTACATGATGACGCTTTAATGTTTCCTGTCTATCTCAATAAAAAATTATAATATTAAAGAACAAGTATCAAAGAATTTATTTTTAAAATACGAGAGATAAAAAAGTGAACATATAAATTTGTTATAGCACAAATGAAGCCATCCAATTTCACACACATGAACAAGAAAAATCAAATTTCAGAGTTAACAGATTTGAATAAGAATCAATCACTATTTAAAGATAGGCATACTCCTTGTAAGATCCAATGGCTTGAATGCTCTGCTGTGGGAAGGTCTGCTTCAAAAACAAGTCCAACACCCATAGCATTTCGCCGCAGAAGAGTTGTATACACTGGTGTACGAAGAGTATCCTTAAGTTGGGAGAGGTTAAGATTTCGATAATATACTTGAAATGCCCACGGTAAATCAGTTTTACACCCTTTATTGCCATCATCTTACTTATTATTATCTATCATTTATTATTACTATTATCTATTAATATTATCATTATCTATTATATTATTATTATCTATTATTATTACTATCATCTATTATTATTACTATCATCTATTATTATTATTATCATCTATTATTATTACTATTATCTACAACTATTATTATTTATTAAGATCATTACCTTAGACAAAACTAACAAGGTGTCATGAATATAATGGTAGGTTCATGAAATTTCTTTTTAACTGGAAATACTACATTTAGATGCAAACATGTTGGAGATAGAGAATCTAACAGTATTTCTAGAAAACAATTAAAATTACATTCAGTTTTTTTAATTTTAAAGCATGGCTCCTGGATAACCTAAAAAAAACACTACTAAACAAAACATACTAAAATAATAGCCATGAGATGGACATCTGCAGGAAAGTGAAAGAAGACTGTAAATGCTGACCTTGATTATTAGAAAATTATTAACCTGGGTGAAACTGAGGAAATGTAGCTGAAATGGGTAATATTGCATTACTAATGCAATATTACCCATTTCAGCTACATGATTAACTAATGATTAGTTAATTGTTTCATAATGCCCCTTAACCTTAAGATATCGATTACAAAAATAACTTTCATACATATATTTTCCTCCTCAGATATATTATTGTTCAAAAACATCTTTAAAAACTCTAAAACTTTGTTTACTGTCACATTCGACCATTATGCCACTGCCTCCTTCTTATTCAAATTTATGGAGCATACTTTCAAATGATGTTGACTTTAGAGGGCCAGAAATTTTATAAAATCCCAGGCCATGAGATTTTTTAAAATTCTCATACTCTGATACACTAGATCCTACAACTTGATTCATATGTGTGTCATTAGCTGCCCACTAATTGCCTTATCATTTCTAATACCTATTATTCTAAAATTTTAATTGCATTAACAATATCCATTGGTCACGTTTCTAATCCTGTTTCCAGTCAATGCCATTTGTACTATAGTTATAAAGCAGCATGAGAAAAATCAACACTGTAGTTGTTTGATTCATGAACTATTCAACTCCAGTAACAACATCCTTTGGGAAATAAAAGATTGAAATTCAGTAAAAAGTTTCTATAAAAACAATGGTAACATTCAAGTGCTACAAAACAGCTTCTAGTGTTAGACAATATTAGAGTGTACTCAACCAAAGGCACTAAAATCTGTAATTTTGTCGCTGATTGAGAATTTAAACATTTATTTTTCATTGTACAAATATTTTGTTTTCATAATATTTTTGGCACTCCATGGTTCTGAGACATTGAACATTGGAAAAGTGGACCAGCAAAGAATAGAAGCCTTTGAAACATGGTGCTGGAAGAGAATGATGAAGATTAAATGGACAGACAAAGTAAGGAATGAGGAAGTACTTAGAAGAGCAGAAGAAGATAGAACCATACGGAGAACTCTATGCAAAGAAGAAATAGATGGATTGACGTGTGTTGAGGCACAATGGATTGATTAAGAATATAATAGAAGGAAAGATTCCACGAGGAAGACCAAGAGACATGTTCATAGGGCAAATTAAGAAGGACATAAAACAGAGAAGGTATCAAGGAATGGGGAAATTGACATTGCATCTACGTCTACTCAATACCCCGCAAGCCGCCGCAAGGGTGTGTGGTGGGGAGTGTTAGGGCACCACCCGTAATTTAGAAAGAAAAAAAACTGCATGCAGAAGCCACAAATTTAAGGTCCACAAACCAAACATGTTATACATTCATGCAAGAACACTTTCACCCCACACACATGCAAACACACAAACTACCAACAAACCTACAACATGCACCTACATTTCAACCTAATACCTTTGAATTTTTAATTTTGTTCAAACTTGCAACTTAAATGTTTTCAATATTTCTCATGGGACATCTGTTTCTTACCATTATGATTTCTGATTGTTCTGGGAAAGAATGAGTATTTTAATAGAGTAGAATGGAGGGCTGCAGTAAACCAATCCTAGGATTGAAATACTGATGATGATGAATGTCTTTGAAAGAAGTATTCAGCAAGAAAGAAATATTCAGCAAGAAAGAAGTATTCAGCAAGTAAGAAGTTGATTTATACTAGTCTTTATTAAGAAACTGAAAACGGCCAAATACTCTGAAATTTTACAAAGGAAATGTTCTAGGAAGTTGATGGTAGCTCCAAATTTTCATGTAATGCACAAGGAAAATCCAAATCAGGATGACTGCAAAATTTTAATAAATTGCACACTCCTCCTGAATGGAATAAAATCACAATTTTTGATCTGAAATAGTCATTCAGTGAATCATTGATTAAAACTGTAATGTCTAATGAAATACCTTGTAACCATCACTGAGAATAGCAAAATTCATAATGAATTTGCTCATTTTTTACGAATTGAAGGAACTCCATCAATGAGAAGCATATTCATCATACCCAGGCTTATTGTGACTGTTTTGAAGTTCTCAATGAAACAAACATGAATGCAAAGTAGAATTAAAACATTCAATTTAAAGACCTACAAACTAAACTGAGGCAGATACACCCATTGATGTTTTTGTGTTCATCATCTACATGGCCAATGGCATCAAGAACTCAATGATTATGGAAGTCTATAAGTATATCTCAGCCTAAAGTTCAAAATCAGATGCACTTGCAGCCTTTATACAGATGACTATCTTCTTAGGACTATTCCATGCATAACTAATTACAAACCATCTATTTGCTGGAATTTAATATGGTTTCCTAATGCTTAACCACTCCTGAGTCTTTGGTTTTGACAATGAAACCTGGTGCTCATTGGATCCTTGGATTAATGTATAAAATATCAGATTGTGAAACCAAGATTTATTCATGCTGGGCATCTTACAGAAAAATCACAGGCATTCCATCATTACCCATTCCCATTGAAATGAAGATATGAAGGTATGTTACTAAGAAGGTATTCAGTATATTGCTTAATCATTGAAAGTCAACCAGGTCCTTTAATAAAAAATGAGTATTGACATATAAAAGAATAAGGTGAAAACAAGTGAAACTTACTTGGAGCTGCAAGTTCTTCACTTGAATTGGAATTATATGAACAAGAGGCATCTCTTGCAAAAGAACCTTAGGTTGGGAACGACATAGGCACATCCTTTCCATGTCCCATTGAGCCCCCTCCAAATACAAGCCTTGCACATAAGACCCCTGCATAAGAAATACATCAAACTCTAAATCAGAAGTAATTTACTCCAGTAATGTAAAATTCACTAAACCACACTCCCTAAGTATATCGCAAGATTTATAATCTGCTTTATGAGGCAATTTTTGAGTGCTGATCAAATGCTCACGAAACCTTATACAAAATTTAAGGAGAATGAATATATTCCATTGAAAATGAAACTAATGAATACTTGCATTTTCAGGAAGCTGATTGACTTCTTGCTCACTCCTAAAACTTGTCACCTCTGTGTAGAGTGTGGACTTATCAAGTGACCAGCGAGCTTTTCTGCAAGTTTTCTGCACGATAGCCATTAAATATGACTCTGGGATCTGAAGACCCGAAAGCCACATGACTCCTATCACATTTCGCTGGGCCTATGAAATAAAAATGATGAAAGGATTCAGACGAAACAAATATTTCACCCTGAGGATGTCTACTAATAATATGTGCATTACTTCAGTCCCAAAGTACTAGCTACAACATTGGTTTCTTAATAATAGTAGCTAATATAAAAAATACCCATTTTCCCCTATATGATTATATTCTGTTCACATTACAAACATACATGCTTTAATTAAAAGAGTGGTCAGCATTTGTTTCCTCTTACAACATAATTAACTAAGGACATAAAATGATTCATCTGATTACAAAATATTAATACACATACCCATTCCTTGTATTGTTTCACTCTTCTTTTAAAGTGCTCAACCCAACCACCCAATTTCTTGCAGGTAGCTGGTGCTAGTCGGCGCCAAGCATTTGGGAGAAGTCCATTATAAAGAGATGAGGATACATCATCTAATACTGCATCCATCCCTATTTCACCAGCTAATGCCTACAACATACCAATTAATTTATATAACATGCACCATAACTGCAATTTAAAATTAAATAAAAGGATCATAAAACATCCCATGTTCCAAGAAGATTATAAAGCACAGTAGACCCTCAAAATTCACAGGTGATACATTCTGAGATCTTCCACAATTAACTGAAAACAAGGAGAGTCTCAAATGCATGTATTTTTCTGTTTATCTAGCACACACAGGACACTCCCACTATTCTTGTTAAAATATTTTTTACAACTTCCAGCTATTTGGGCCAATTTGAGAACTATTATGAAACCTTAATAATTATTATATGCCTCAATAGCTTAACTGGCTGAAGCACTTGGCCAGATATCAAGGGATCCGGGTTCAAATACCATTAATAATGGGGTTGGTGTAGACCAGAGGTAGCATATGTGGTCGAAGTTCACTGGTTCAATTCCTGTAATCGGCAAAACTTTTTCAGCTTAGAATAAGTTTGTTAATGATTTTTTGGAATGAGGCAACCATACATTAACAGAAAAAATACAACAATGGCATTTCGCAATGTGGAAGAGAAAAGTAGACTCCCACTAAAAAGCTACCCTGAACCCATGGTGAAAGGCAAGAGTTTCACCATTGGGCACTGGGGGCACAGATCGAGTAGGTTGGCATCAGCTGCTGGCTGAGAGTGAAGTTCACGGTATCAGCTGCAGAAGTGGAAGGCAACAGGAAACCACCACATTATTCTCCCTAGAATATGCAGCCTTTCATTCAAATATAGAAGAATGTAGTAGCTGCAGTGAACCAATCCTAGCATTGAAATACTGATGTTGATAAATAATTATATGGCTAAGCAATCCACAGTTGTAAACATATTTACTAACACTAATACACCATAGTAAGGAAAAGTAATTTCCTTTTGAATTCTCCTCCCATCCCCCTCCCCTGATCATTTTTATGAAGTGGAAGGTATGTGTAAAGTAAAGGGAGTTTGGGACTGCCCTGGGAAGATTGAGCTTTACATTTCTCAAATGAATGCCATTGCAAGTCAAAATCTAGTTTGTCTCTCTGATTTTCTGACCACATAGAAATCATTCCATCTTCAAGTCCTAATCACACATAACAAGATACTATGTCCTGAGGAGCCCAGCCCAATACCCAGAGAAAAGGGCTAATATCTCAACACAGCACCCCCTTCACATGGCTCCCCAAGGAACTCCTTTAAAAATAATGTTGAAAATTAGCTACTTAGAAGCATTTTAATGATAATCCAAAGTCCCTTAATCTCCTTAAGTTATCGTTTAATGTCATGATTAAAATAATTGAGTTATAATTTAAGGTTAATGATTTTTACACTCTGAAATTCTTGAATTGTAATGCACATTTATAGAATGACTCCATTAAAAGTTACTGTTGCAGCATCTCCCACAGTTTCTTGGAATTTGTCAAAGGCAAAACACCTCTAGTCTTTAAAGTTAGCTTTAGCCTTTTGGACTGTGGTGCGTCGCCCACAACTATGAATACCTGTGACATTGTATTTACAGTATTTCATCGCAACATCTTGTTCCATTAAGCCTTCAAATTTCAGAATGTTAGAGGATGCCTCGGTAGCTTAACTGGCTAAAGCACTTGGCTGGGTATCAAGGGATCTGAGTTCCAATCCCAGTCAAGGCGAATGATTTTTAAGCTCTGAAATGGTTGCGTTGTAATGCACATTCAGCAGATGACTCCTTGAGCAACTCCCACAGTTTCTTGGTATTCATTAAGTTGGTTCCCTCCCAGTGAGAATACTTCAAGTTTTTTTTAAATGATTTTCATAGAAGTTCTAGAGTTCTATGTCTAATAGCTTCTCTAAAAAAAATAAATTTAGCAAAGAGTGTAGCAGGATGTAAAGAAATGTTTATAAAACCACATAAAAATTCAAAACTAAGAATCATTCCATGATGGAATGTTCTGGATGATAGAATACTGCCAACAAGATTACATAAGTATTTATTTGTATTTATGCACTAGTTAAGTCATAAAAAAATTTAAAATTAATAAATAAATTACAGAGGGACAGTAGGATATTATAGGAGAGTATGACACAGTATATGACAATTAACGACAGTATGGGGCAGTGAGACAGTATAGTGGCCACTGATAGTTTCTTAAAAGAGTAGTCTTCAAAGAAGATGGTTACCTTAGTAGGGTTAAGACAGCATAAAAGTTAGATTGCAAACTCAAGGCAAACTGTATGCTTGAAAAACCTTATTTTACAAAATGACTACCAATGGATGTAAATGGGATATCATAGTCCAGTGGGTAGAGCAGTACTGATTCAAGGGCATGGGTTTGCTTCCAAGGGACTACTTGAGGCAACCTCATCTTCATCTAAGTTGTGAGATTTTTTTGGATTCCAGATCTTCCTGGGAAGCCACAGGCAGCAAAAGGAAATGAACTGGCCCCATACCCTGAGTGAATTTCACATGTTGTTGGGCTCGGTACTAGAAGAGCTCTCAACGCTCTCCTACTCTCAGCCTCTCAAACCAACCTTCAGGTTTCCTACAACATATATGCTTTCACCTAGGTGATGATGAGTACTGTGAGATGGTACTGTCAAGAGGTACATACTCGTACTCTTACAGATTAATACCTGTAACTGAAAAATCTCATACTTTTTCAACAACATCCAACACCTGTTCAGACAATGTAGATATTTTCACAGTACAAAGAGCCACAGAAAATATAATTTTCTTTTCTTCACTGCCTCATGGGTGAAAGACCTATACTTTCTGCATATATTAGTGACTGTGGAATAATTTTTCATTTTTAATCATCTACAAGTCTCCATTAAAGATGAAATCCTCAACTTCTCTTTCTAAAAAAGTCTTGGTGGAACTATAATAACTGCTTTTGCATTTTTGGACCATTATTAATAAAAATAAAAGGTAGTTCCTTAGCAATGGATATGAAATTGATCACAATAGAGATCTACCTAATGCATATTTTGTGGATTAGTGTGGCTGGGGAGGACAAAGTAAGACGAGTCATGTTTGGGTTGGAAGTTTTACCCCTCAGAGTATTTGAACCTTTGTTTTTTAACTTTAGCTACAAAATCCAATAATTTAAACTTAAGGAGTACTTATTCCTGGAATTTTCAATTTAATATGTATTTCCAAGCTAGATTAACCATAAAAAACAGAAACCATGGTTTCCAAGTTTATAGATATTGACATTCTACTGCATATTCCATTAAATATATGCCCAACACCTCCTTCATTAATTATCTGATGAAGACAATTGTAGATTAGTTTAAACATCTTCAATAAATGTTTTACCCAATGAATTTGGTCTATGAAGCAAAAATTACGATAAGAACCTTTTGAAGAAGTGATAATGTATTGCGCATGCACTCAACAAGATGGTTGAAACGCTCCAATTCCTGGTAGAGCACTACCATAGTTGGAGAAAATGATGCACCTCCTTCACCAAAGAATTTTGATTTCTCAATGAGTTCTGGGAGAACAGCTAGTATATCTTTGGCCAATTGACCTATCATAGCTTCTCGGCTAACACCACCCTCACTAAGTCCTGAAAATAAAAGTAAACAGAAAGTATTACTTTTCATAAAATTAACTGGTGATTAAAATTATGAAATAGAGGTGAGTGGATCACTTTGATTTGTAACAAATTATTATGTATCACACTAGGAGCTGAACAAACATTCAATTATAAATTTGAAAACATACAATCTTTGTAAATCATATCATTCAACAACAACATGATTCACTTCATTAAAATATGTAAAAGTAAATATTTCAAGACTGCCCCATTTTTTCCACATCAATCTCTTAAATTCTGCTATCGTGCACTTGATGATGAAATGCATAGGTATTTCATCATCAAGCGCACATATGTGCAACAAATTTATTGCAACTGGCTAACCTGACTGGCTAACAATGGTTTAAAAACATACATGGAAAAATACCTTCCAGCATTTAGGTGGAAATCAATAGTTATTTCTAATCCCACTCTCCATTGAGGAATATATTTGACCAGAGTTTATATATTTGGATTAAAATCAAACAACTACTTCCAATGCCCAACAAAACTGAACTACTACACTTTTTGATGTCACTACAAGGTGCATCACAATACAGTTATGTACATTTTAAAATATGTTATGGTGTGCAAAGCTAGCAACATAACATATCTTAAATTGTATAACAATCAAAATAAATCATCAATGGACCATTTTCCTATGCTTGATTAAAATAGTGGACCTTGAATGCAGTGCTATAAGCTTTGATGGACTTCTACCAGCAAACATTTGTAGGCATTCTAACCCTCTATAAATTTAACTTATTCATCAATTATTTGATGTCATAGGAGAGATCTTTGAACATTAGATACTATAGAGTTTAAAGGTTGACAAGGGGCTGTATACACCCTTCTGTACTTGAGTCATGGGTAATGAGACAAGAGGAGATGCTTACATATGAGGAGGGAGAAAAATTAGAAGTGAATGATGAGCCAAATCACTGGAATCCAAGTAGACAGACAATTTTATCTCACAGAAAAAGAAAGAAAACATTGTGCCCAGACTAACCTGCTTGAGGCTGGAGATCAATCAGATGGCTCCACATTTCCTTTATAGCATTAGTATAGTAGCCAATTTCAGCATTTGGATGAAGTCCAAAGACATCAGGAATATCAATCAGAGGAAAATTATCAATAGCATCTGAAATTTTGGAGCATGAATTTTTCAAGAGATACATCATATTGAAATTCGAGCATTAGTATGAAAGCAAATTCCAGATATGATAAAATAATTTTGCAGACCAATGTCATTCAATACCTTAGGTGTACTACATTAAATGATTCAATCACAACATGCTACAGTTTTGAAAACTCATAATAATCTATCAAGTCCATGGCTAGATCTCAAAATAGCTAAAAAAAAATGCTATAAACACAATGTAAATAATATAAACACTGAGGGTAATCCAACGGAATATGAATTACAATATGTCTAAATTCCTTAATTAAAATAATACTTATTGTAGTAGCAAGTAAGTTATCTTTTCAGATTTCTGAATAAGAATCCAAAACCATGAACTGAGAGTTCCAGTCATTGGTAGTTGCCACTAGCAGTCAATAACTGCATAACACAGTCACAATTTCTTTTAGTTTTGGGAAAATGCAGGAATTATTTTCTTTTTGTCATCTTATGAGAAATATTACACTACAATAGATCAGAGTTGAGAGTGAGTGACAGTTTTGCCAGTTCTAATTAGATGTTTGTTGTCACCAAAACCTATTTTAGTGGGTCTGAATTATTTGATTGACTCACTATTCTGAATTAAGTGAGAACATTCAGGAATCATAGCCTCTAATATTATAATTATCATAAGCAGGAGGACATATGTAGATTGGAGGCTTTTGAAATGTGGGTGTGGAGAAGAATGGAGAAGGTGAAGTGGACCGAAAGGAAAACAAATGAGGAAGTACTAGGGTTGGTGGGTGAGGATAGGTGTTTGTTGGGAGAAATCCTATGGAGGGAGAAAAAATTGATGAAGGGCGTATTGATCAGCAGTGGAATGCTGAAAACAGTAATAGAGGGGAGAATATTAGGCAAACGAGGAAAGGGCAGGAATAGGATAGGGATGTTGGATGGGATGAAGGGAGGAAGGAAGTACACAGAGATGAAGAAGGACTTGATGTAGAGTAGGTTGCTGGATTGTTTTGTTAGGAGTGACAGAGTAATTATTTAGTAGATGTGTCCACCCAAAACCTACTTTAACCAGTAGATTACCTTATAATAATTCATGCACACAGTGTGAATAATAAAGATCCTGAGAAAGAATACTGATGTACAGCTACATACAAATTTTCACACCACTTCCTAATGCCACCCACTCAACAAGCCTACCCCCACAACAGTTTGGCAATCCCATCATGACACAGTTATTCTGGCACATCCAGATGAATGTTTTAGCATGAACCTGCTGATCAGAGAAGTTGGATCTAACTCCCAGATGTGTCAGCTAAGCCTTGTCTAGATTGAGCACGAGGCAGATAAATTCATTGTTGGCTGACAAGATGACACAGGGATCTTCCTTCAAAAATATTGATGAAACAAATCCTTCATCTTAGATGGATAAATACTACATGCCCTTCAATTTCAATATTTATGCCTCATTTAATACGCAGGAGAATATACTAAATGGTTTGAATATAACTTAAAATTTTTTGTTAGAGAAATTATGTGGGTAAAATAGAAAGACATCTCAAATACAATGCAGCACCATGATCTGGTTCCATCGCTCAAAAAATTATACCTATTATTTTGAAATATTCCCAAGACACTGCATCATTAAATTATTGTACATCATCAAGTTTCTCACATGCATAATAAAGGCATCATGTTTCTGTTTCACATAAAACTCCTTCCCTCCAAAAATAATTGGGACCAGATCCCTTTGACATCTCATCCATATGAAATGTTTTTACCCATCACCTCGTCTGTGTAGACAAGGCTTTGCTTTTGCAACTAGCCTTGGATGGCACTGCATCCAGCAACTGATCCCAACACGACTGGGTTGTCAAACTGAAGCAAAGGCAGAAATGTTGAATGGGTTACATAGGAAGTGTAAAGATTTTTGTAGTAGATGTACTCGTCTGGTAAACCAGACCTAATTTGAAGGAATTGAACATGCATACTCTCCATTGGCTTCTCACACTAGTTGGAACCCAATACAAAATATGTTGCACCACAGCAAGGGTTGTAATAGTGTAAACCAAAAATGCAATGCAATACCACTGTCCATGGTAATTTTTGCTGAAAGAAATGCATAGGGATTTAATGAAAATGCAGCCAAACTTCTCTTGAACTGACTTTTTCTATAAAATCACTTTAATAAAGATAATTTTGCATGCAAGAGGAAATGATATTATTAACACAAACAATGAATGATTGATCATATAATAGTCTAAAATCTTGGCAAAAACGAACCATGATTATTGACAATTTAAAAACATATTTCTTTCATGAGCAATCAATTTGACACATATTCATGACTAAAAAGGGGCAAAAGAAGGAATGCACTAATTTCTTTTGAAATTATATTCATAGTCTCATCCCATATTTATTGCACTGAACCTCCAATTCACTCAACAATGCTTGCAACCCCTTGGCTGACTGAGCAACTAATGCTTGGTCATCAGCAAACCTAACCGATTTTACGAATTCCCCCCCGACTAGGAATGAAAGTCGGGGGGGAATTCGTAAAATTGGTTAGGTTTGCTGATGACCAAGCATTAGTTGCTCAGTCAGCCAAGGGGTTGCAAGCATTGTTGAGTGAATTGGAGGTTCAGTGCGATAAATATGGGATGAGAATAAATATTAATAAAACAAAGGTTATGCGATTTTCCAGAAAGAAAAAGGCTAAGCTAAATATTAAAATAGGCGGGGAAAAAATAGAGCAGGTAGAACAGTTTACATATCTCAGAAGTGTTTTGGACCAATACGGTCAGAGTAGTAGGGACGTAAGGAGAAGAATTGCGCTAGGCAAGGAGGCTTTCTCAAGGAGGAGGGAGTTGATGACGGGGACGTTGAGTAGGGATGTTAAGACAAGACTCGTAAAAACTCTGATATGGAGCGTAGCTATGTACGGCGCGGAAACGTGGTCGCTGAAGCAGGAGGATAGACGTAGATTGGAGGCTTTTGAAATGTGGGTGTGGAGAAGAATGGAGAAGGTGAAATGGACCGAAAGGAAAACAAATGAGGAAGTACTAGAAATGGTGGGGGAGGAGAGGGGTTTGTTGAGAGAAATCCTATGGAGGCAGGAAAAATGGATGAAAGGCGCATTGAGTGGTAGTGGAATGTTGAAGAGGGTAATAGAGGGGAGAATGTTGGGCAAGCGAGGTAAGGGTAGGAACAGGATAGGGATGTTGGACGGGATGAAGGGAGGAAAGAAGTACACTGAGATGAAGAGGGACCTGATATAGATTAGTTTGCTAGGTGGGGAGTCACAAAATGTTTATTTGATAGTTGTGTCCATCCAGAAACCTACCTTAACCGGTAGATTACCTAATAAAAATAAATTCATAGTATGAGTAACAAAAAATGAAATATTAAAAAAACAGACAATACTCACCTAAGTAATCATCTCGTGCGTTAACAGGAGGAATGACATAATCAATTGTTGAATCTTGATAAAAATGAAATGGTTGGTAGACATCAAATAAGAAATCTCCCATGAATTCATTCATGTATGTTTTTACTATTCTTCTATCATAATCATCAATAACTCTACCACCATACATAACCTATGACAGACAGTTATCATAATGACTGATAAGTACACATGGAATACACATTTTTTCCTCCCATTAGCAAAAGCTGAAAATCCAATTACCTCTCCAATGAGATATTTTAGACTTCCCCATGGAATGTTTGGATCATTTGCTTCCAAAGCCTTACTAAGGTATGTGCCAAGAATTTGCATACAAACAGTGAAATCAGTTTCATTAAAATCATAACATATATTCCAGCCAATCTTGTTGTATTTTCTACGTTCCTGTGCAAAAGTGAATCAAATCGAATGTGATTACATGTGAAATTACTCCTTTATTTCATTCAATAAACATAAAAATAGGGTTAAAATATTCAAATGTAGAAGTTGGGTATTTGCATTTTATATTTCCAATATTTAAAAATGTTGACTGCTGTTAGTATTTTCAAAAATTTCCTGAGGCCAGAACAATATGTACATTAGTTGGTAAATATGTGGCAATTAGGCAATTTAAATCATACTCTTCTTCATTTATAACACCACAAATTTTATTTAGTTAACACCAGCCCAGAATTATCATTTTTACCATAATGCTTAAAGGGCAGAACAAGAATGGCATAAATGAATTTATTAGTTGCTTGGTGCTGTAATATTATTCCATTTATGAAAAAACTTTGATTAGGTGATTTATCATTGTGTATTTTTTAAGACCAAACACCCATATCTGCCAAAGGTTTAGAGTAATTTGTTATCAATTCAGGATAGGCTGTGGTGTCTTCCACAGAGCTAGCATTATATTTGCTGCAACTTCTGTGTTCATGGACTCTGACAGAGAGGATGCACTTGAGTTTATTAGCTGTTTATAGTGAACTAATTCCATTTATGAAAATTCACAGACTTATTTATAACAATCTATTTTGAAATTGCCTATGTCCACTAGAGCACCAAGGTCTGTAAAAACTGCAAAAAATTTGGGCAAATCAGATAGTCAATCATCAGGCATTTAGACTCATTTGAAAGTATGCTGAATGTTACTGAACTGTAAAGACAATCAAATGAAACAACACAGCTAATTTGGCAAAGCTTTTGAGGTTTGCAGACACCAATGAGAAATTAGAAAAACTGATAAAAGCTAGGAACTCTGCATTAGAGATTGAATGATAAATATATTCGAATTTCCTAATTTTTCTTAATTGTGAAATTATCATCTACAAAGAATTCCTATATCAACTAGACATGAAGGAATTAAATTCATACAAAATAATTCATTTGAATAAAAAATCACAAAAACATTCATTATGAAAATGCACCAACCTGAACCACTGCATGAAAATATGCAAGAACATAAACTAATGGTTTGAATGCTGGATGTGCACATTCTTCCAATGAGGCTGATGTCATCTTAAAATAAGTGTTCCGTAGGTTCAATTTTAGACCATTTGGTGCTTCAGTTACAACTAAAAGATGTTGAAAAAGTAGAGAAAAGCAAAGAACTTGTAGTGCCAATCACCGCAGACAATTTAAATGGCATTTGAAATCATGTAAAACAGTTAATGATACAAAAGCTGGTTATGGAAGTGACTGGAAAAAAAATCAATAAGCAGACACAATGAGATCTTGAATTTACATTCATGTGAAATATATAGCATTAAATGGAGTTAATGTGGCCATTTTATGTAGTATTTCATAGTGTAAATAGCAGTTATATTTATCCCTGCAGGCTGAAAATCAAAAGTAAGAATCCTTCACCCTTTAACAAATAATCCTAATAATTTTTATGCATAAATTAATAATATACTTTACTTTGTGACAAAGGATTAAGGTGACAATTATTCTTTCCCACATATAGCACCTTTACCTGTAAGACTTTGAAACTTTGACATTCTTGATTATATAACAGAAATTAAGCCCTAATAAAATACTTTCATGGATTTCCATTGGAAGCCTGTTTAGCCTGATTTGGCCAGTTTTTGATTTGGTAGGGTAAAAACGTTTTTGTGCAATTTTCCTCTCAGTTTGAACATATTCAAACCAAAAAATACAATTAAAAATGAAATGACAATGCAAGAAAAAAGAATAACAATAGCTTCTGTTTATGAACGATAAAACTGATGCCAGGGTTTGTGAACTGCTCCCCCACCATTCCATCTGACTGGATTACTGTTTCACTGGTGTCACAGTATGAATCTTCAGGCCTATGTCAATTAAAACATTACCCAACATGGAATAATGCAAGAAAAACCCAAAAAGCCTGGTGTCATATGTGCCCAACCATGGAACCCTTCATTACAAGATACAAATTGCCCTTCTTTGGTAAAAATTTAATTTTGAGGTATTTTATAAAGCAATAGTAATATATGCTCCCCAAAAACCATACATATAAAAATTGAATGTATAGGATTAGTCATACATTGTCTTTGTTCAGCATATATCAGGCAGTGCACAAGTTTCACAAGCCTGTTTTATGTTACAATGAGTAAAAAGGATACTATTAACAAAACACAAAATAATTAATGATTATTATATACAAATATATCGATTACTTCTTTGTTTCCACATAAAATTTATTAAGAGAATAATAAAACTTCAAAAGTAACATTTTCACTCTGTTTTTTCAACATGGTTATGGATTTAGGGGATGTAAGATACTCGGGAAGAGAATTATGTATACAGTTTTGTTTTCACTGAACTTTGACAGGAGATATTAATGTGTGGCAAGTGGCATATCATATTAAATGCATATTTAAGTCAGATTTCCATAGCACACCTTAGGGAAAATGTAGTACATCTCATCTTAAGTTTACCGCAAATAATTTTTCTTCAATTTTAATTATCTAAACATTTTCAAAGTGGAATTAAGGAATATCAGCAAAAAAGTGATTATTTCCCTTGAGAATCATTTTCTCCTGCGGGAACATAATCTGGAATGAATCACCATTAATGGCTTTGGCTAGCTTCTTGTTATGTGTAATGTATCCCCATTATCTACTGCGGCTGAAAACTTTGTCAGAATGTAATTTTTTAATTGTCAACATCATTTACAAAATTTCAGGCATTGTTTCTCTAAATGCCACAAACACCTCTAATCCTTCATTTTTTCACTCTGGTTCACTCTTCAGGAGTGAGATCTTTATTTTCTTTATCCTAATTCTCAAAATGACCCTCTCTTCTGATGTCACTCTATCCTCTGCTTTTTCCGTGTTATATTAATTCCCTTTCCTTGACTTCTTGAACTTCTTGGGTCTTGTAGTTTCATAGGCATAATAAATCATATTGCACCCATTATTCTACCCTAAGTGGCATTCAAAAGAATTCAAATATTAATTACATTCCTGGGGTCATATATGCTCAGAGGAAAATATTCTTCAGCAGAAATCTTAATCAAATCCAAAAGAAACTTTTTTCTCAGTTAATGTAAAATGATGACCATGAACCTCATTTTTTTACTTTTAATTTATCCTGTATGTTTGTTAGGTAAACCAAACAAACTGTAAGTAATAAGCATACACTAAAACACCAAATATGCATCATTCTATAGTCAAGTACCCAGAGTGCCACGGTGCACATTTTGCATTTGCGCCTAGACATGCTATTGCATGGCTCAAATGCTAATAAAGTTACATCTGCATGATAAAGTAGAAATTGATCTATTCTATCCTAAATTACTCGGGGAGCCAGTTTCATAGTACACATGCAATAAAAGATCCTGGGCTCTTACCCTTCAGGGATCGCTGTAGAATGCCTATTGGAAAAGTAGGTGTTGGGTCAGTGGTCATCCAAAGCCTAAAGTCAGGGTGAGGCTTTGCAATTGAATCCAATTTTTTCTCAAGAACTTGCAAAAAACTCAGCAAAAGGTGGCAATTCTGAAGCAACAGCCAATGGCCTCTGGCCACAGAAATCTCAAAATATGATAAAGCAGCCTAAAAATCAAGGAGAATATATTCATTTATGAATTTTTCTAAAACGTACACATTTTTATAATATTTTCACTATTTTGAGCTATTTACACCTCACCTTCTCTTGTCCTTGCCCAAGGGATAGATACTTGAAGCGTGAGCCTCCACTGCCCCACCTTTCAGCTAGTTTTGTCAGATCACTAGTTGGATCTGAGCCTGGACTCAAAATAAATACCACAGGCATTTGTGGTGAGCTTTGTTCATAAATTGAATCAAAACTAAAACATAACGATAGAAAAAATAAAGATAAAAAATATTTCAAATTAATTCAACTCTAACTAAAATGTACTGGATAAAAAGTTTTGACTTATCATACCTTATGCTTGGAGAAGTGATGTAAGTTTCCCCCATCAGATCAGATATGTAGTTAGTCATAGCTCTAATGATTCTATCAATTCGAAAGCAACGAAGTAACATGAGGGCTTCAAACTTACTCAAATGACTTGAATAATTAAGAGGAAATTCCACAACTTCTGGTGCATCCAAGTTGGACCACTAATATCAAAATAAATCTATTAAGAAACATAGTATGCATAAACTTACCAATGAGATAAATATGAATTACATTTATTTGACTTTCAAGAACAAGAAATGCATTCATAACATTCAAAGGCATCAGGAACTTAGTCATTACTTTTGGCTCATATACTTCTCAACACTTTTATTTTATTTATTTCAAGCCCATCCAACTGAACAATTACAGGGAAGGTATTTCACAATAAAATACACCAAAGCCATACGTGAATGAAAATCCAAATCAGCTGGAATTGAATCCACAACCTTTGGAACAGCAAAAGTCCCACCCCACTGAGAGGCATTATGCCACCACCACTGAAGCCAGCTGGCAGAGCTTTGGAGATGAATTCATAATCTGAAGTTTTGTGGCTATAGATGCTTCAACATCTTCAACTTAAATATCATATTACATCACTTCAATAAGGTATACAGTTACAGACAGAAATAAATATACAGATATGTATACAGAAATTGAGGACTTTTGTTTGAATATGGTCTATTCCTATTGCCCTGTTCAACTTCATTCCATATTGTACTTTTTCTATCTCTCTAGCTAGTGTTTTTGGGCTTAAGCTATCCTGATTTATATCATATTGCTTTATGTCTTTACCATAAAGCTCTCATACATATTCTTTCCTCCTTCTCTGAAAATCTTCTGGCACAATTAATAGCTGTTCTATATTATCTCATAGCCAATATGTAATTTTTCCCTAGCTACTTTCTGAAAGTTTTCAAACCTTTGTGAATAGTGCTCAATTCTTTTTAGAATGATCTTGCCACCAAATTTCCTTGGTCCTATTTAGGAAAAAAACGTTATGCCATTTCCTTCTTTCAGCCATCCTTTAAATCATCTACCCTGTTATCTGAGCCTTCTTAACTCTCTTAGTCTTTAATTATCCCAATTGACTCCTTTGTTGATCATTGTATCCTAATCTTAAGAGCCACTAATCTATCCCAAAACATTCTCATTCTCTGATCGTCATTTGGATATTTATTAAGTTTTTTTGGTGCCCCTTCTTTATTAATCATGCCAACATTGTTATCAATCATGCCAATTGTCCAACATTTTACTTTGACATCCCTAATCCTCCTAATCCTTTTCAATTGCAAACTGCATTTCCTAGCAGTTAAATTATGAATCAAACCTTCATTCACTCCTGGGAGGCTTTTTGAGTTGATGATGCTTTTCCTTAATCTACCCAGCTTAACAATGATATCATCTAGCTGGTATTTACCTGTTTCTCTTAGTTATTGTTTTGGTGTACCTATGCTAATGGTGATGTTTTAACCAGATAATACTGATTATCAAACTCTTCTCCCACAAACTCAGACTCCATTGGTTTCTCTCTTCCATACCTGATGGCTTACCTTTACTTTCCTATCTCTCTCTCATTATTGTTTGGTTCTTCCTTCAGGGCATGTTCCCAATTATTTCTTCTAATTGAATGCAAAATTGTCTACTTCTTCCCAGTGATTGTGTCACCTTATACACATGGTTTGCAACTGCATTGGTTGGGTATGCTTTTATCTCTATCAATAAAATTCTATCAATCCCCTGCTCTATAATCATCATCTCCTTCTGGCTAATGTACTGGCTTCCCATCCAGAGGGCCCAGGTTCGAATATTGGTGGTGGCAGATATTTTTCAGTGGTTTCCCAATCCCCCCTTGAGGTGATTTGTGGAGGGCACTTTGAGTAAGTCCACCATCTGTTGGATGGGACATTAAGATGCGGATACCTTGGCACCTTTCGTTACGAGTAAGCTAATACTGATGCCAGGTTTCTCTCCACTCGTTCCTGTCCATCCATAATGGTCCAAATTACCTCATCAGTCTGTCACCGCCCCTAAAATTACTACTATCATCTCCTTCTCCTCAGTTTCCCATTCAGTATTATGACAACTCCAAAACTACTCCTTTCCCTCCCTCCCCCAATATAAATTACTCTGTAATTATCACTCCAGTAACCCCCACTTTCTCACATCACACCACACCTCATGCCAGTACAGCTCTAAGGGGTCATATATCTATCTATACCTCTTTTCTCCATTTCTCTCTTATTATTTTCTAGTATCCTTATCCTCATCATAGTTCTAGCAATCCATTTCCCCATCCTAACCATTGTGATCCTCTAAATCTTCTCTTCAGGTGCTTTCAGCTCCATTTTACATGGATTTTGTGTGATGAAAATCACGATGGCCTTGTCTCTCTTACTGCTAGGCTTGACACCCTATACAGTAAGTCAAATCCCACATTGCTAAGATTCATTTCCTTTTTGTTTCCATCCAGCTTATCATAGGGAAGTTAATTTAGATACCTATCCATTGACTTCCTTAATAGTGTTGTTAAAGTGATACCATCACTTAAAACTCCATCTCACTTGGATCAGATGGCAATGCAGCCACCTCACTGAGGAATACTCGGAATTGACTACCTTTTATCTAGCTCCTATCCTTCAACCTATCTATCATTGGTGGCCCTAACAGGAACAGTTATCATTACTCATGCCAGTACAGTTCTACGGAGTTAATGGAAAGTACAAGCTCTTCTACCACCTCAGGATTGCAGTGGAGGGGCCTTTAATTATAATAAATCAAGTTATCCCAAGATAAAACCAAAAGATCTGATAACATCATATGAATAAATGTTCATCCTTACCTCCTTCCATACATCTATGTTGTTTTGAATGTCTTCTACAAGAGTGGAAAAGTTTGAATAATCCTTAGCAAGTTTCACAATGTCTCCCCAACCCTATTACAAAAAGTAACAATTTTAGCATATTATTTTAACTTGCATGTGATATTTGAACAGTCATGATCTCATAAATCTGGCACCTTTTGAAAATGACAATTTTAAATCCTTGGATGTGCTATTTTGTTTAAGTAGGGGTCTGGGACTTCTTTGACAGTGCATGGCAGACTGGTTGGTAGTAAAGTTTTGGTGAATCACAATTCTGTAATTAGCTTCCTACAGTTACCAAAACTAGACTAATACTATAAGATTTCCAATAATAGGGAATATCATCTGATACTCAATAAAATATAATAAAACCCTTGGCTGGTCTTAGGTTTCCAACCACTTGGTGAGAGGCTGGTAAACACATCTCATCATCTGAAATTTCATGAATTTTGGAACCAACTTTTATGCAGCAAATCAAAATACAGATTAAGTAAGATTACATTAGATTTTTTTCATCTTAGGAAAATATCTTCTCATTATGTTTTCATATCTTTTTGAACCATAAGACCTTTCGCTTTCAAAAACAACAACCAAAGAAACAAGAATTTGTGAAGGGGGACGGAAACCTCACATATGAGGCAGTTTACAGTGAGCCAAGTATAAGAGTTAGTCTGCACACTACTACAGCAGTATGCATACCAAGTGTAGGGATCTTTATACACCAAGATGGTGGCTCTAGCCTTACCCACTGCCACACTAGGCCAAAATATAAGTAACTTCTCAACAGCCCTTGCACATGCTTTGTAATGAATTAAGTACCATTGATAAAGGCTTATTGGATTATAATGTCCAACTCCTAACATTGTTAGCCAAAAACATTCCAAAAAATCTTCAAAGAAAGTAAAAGGATATTCCATAAGAATAACATTTTACATTTAATAAATAGCCCCATGGAATTCAATGTGTAAAACATGCACCCACCAGCATAGATGAAAAATTCAATGAATTCATGAATTGTATCTCCTTCCATTTCAATTGCCATTTCTCTCTAAAAACCAAGAAGAAATCTATGGAAGTATAATTATAATGGAATACATCAGAAAATAATCAAGTTGGAATCCCACCTTTGGGAGTGTCACAACAGGTCACAATAACCTTACCTCTTTATATTATCTAAAGAAAAATATAAATATGAAAGGAAGGAATTCAAAAAATCCAGGAAGCTAAAAGTTCCTTCAAAAATAGGGTAAATTCTAACTCATCCAATGTCACTAAAGTATCTGGGTACATTATAAACAACTTAATAAATCAAAGGTACCATATTTAAAATATCCTTTTAAGTTCGAATGATTATGGAATTTAAGACCCAAAGAAAGTTGCTGCTATTTATGATCATTGTTTTATTGACCCTATTCATGAAGATATGGTCATTGATTCTAATCCAATTCACCAAAGTAACAGTCTTAAAAGCATCAATGACCTCAGCAACCATTACTCATCGGGTCCTCTAAGAGCTCTGGTCATGAATTACAGGTAGCAAAATGTAACTCAGCAAATGTCCTCTCTCTAAAACACATGAATGAATCATTGAAATAAGGTATATTCCCATCCATATTAAAAACTGCTAAATATTATTTTTTAAATAAAACATTCACAATAAGTTCCAATTATTATCCAACTATCATTACCTCTTCCATCACTAAAATATTTGAGAAGATAATATAATATCAATCAATCATGTACTTAATAAAATATAATTTACTATGTCAGTATCAGCATGGATTTCATAAATATAAGTCCACAACCACTACCCTTTTTGTCATACTTCAGGCTATTCACAAAGTTTTCAATAAATAAATAGGCATTGGTCTACTCTATGACCTGTTCAAATCATTTGACACTGTTGATGGTGCCATATGGAAAGCACTTTGAGTGCAATATACTGTCCATTAAATGGACTGCTTAATGGTGAACCATTTGACACTTTCATTATGCATTTTTTCATTCTTGACTCCCTAGATATGGTCAAAGTTTTCAAATGATTGCAAAAAAAGGTCCAAAAGACTGCCCATAATTAAGTCAGAATTATGCCAGATTTATGAGACTGCATGCATAATTACTATTCCATGAACCTTTGAAATTTAACTTTAAAATAGGGTTCAACATTTGCTAAACTAATATAAATATCTTCAAATTAATTCCATGCTTGGTAATTTAAAAATAAATTCCAGTTTAAATATCAAAAAACAATATCATTACTTCTATAATGCATCCCAGGTTTATAAGAAAATAACTAAAATAGTAATAGGAACTCATTGACTTCCAAGCATAATTATCATTGCACACTAAATACATACTTAAGGATGGAAAAATAAGATGCTAAAATAAACTTTATATTTTTAGAATTTACTTCAGTCTAAATAAATGCTAAAAATTACAGAGATTTACCAAAGGTGTTATAAATGGGTCAGGACATGGAACAGATGGAGCATCTAATGATACATTTCCTTTGATAAAGAAAGCCACTTCCAGTGGGGTGAGGTTCTTCAAACTGCTCTCTAACTTAGTTGCAATTTGAAATGAGAACAACAATTTATGCCTCTCAAACAGCCCTGAAAATAATATGTATGGTTATGAAGTACAGAGACAAACTATGACTACATGAGAATCACAGGAACTATTAGTCAACTATGAATATTCTTTAAAAGGATAGTTATGGAGAAAAAGCACAATAAACAACAATGATCATCTTTCTACTAAATATAATTTCCCATTAATTCAATGTCTACAAGGAACAAATATTTTGTTATCATGCACCTGTGCATCCATATTCATAAACTTGCTTGGTGAGAGTCTCTGTTATGTTCTCTAGACGATTCAATAGATAGGTGTCTGGAAGTGCCTTTTTCAGGGAATGGATAAACACTTCAAGATAAGAATCCAATGAATACTGGTACATTGGATTGACAGAGGCCATTTCAGATAAAACAAAGAACAAAATGGCACCCCTTGTAGCTACTGGACGATACTGTTCTCGTAGTACATCTATGTCTTTAGCTGTAACTGCAGCAAGTTCTAGTTTCTCCGAAACCTAGAATCAAAGAGCTCATAAATCTAGCATTGAACTGAAAATGACACTATTTTTAATTGCTTTAATAAACTCAATTAAACACTAAATTATGAAATGTTTCAAAATAAAACAAATATTTGGCATTCCCTGCATTCAAACAAAACACATGATACAAGAGAATGTCTTTTTGTGATTGTTAATGCAGCAGTGATACATCACACTATAAATGCCTACAACCCTAACATTTAAAATGTCTGTTTCAGAGCCACATGAAATATTCCTTTCCGCTTTCTGTAGACCCACCAAGGATATGTTCCGCTGTAGCTGAATAACACAATATTCAGCAAATAATTTGAAATGGGCCATCTCAAATGGGCCTTCTTACTCAACAAGTAAACAGTGGTTGCATGATGATACAAGTGGAAGAAAAAAGTGATATTTAGGCAGTAAGATGGTCAGCAGCAGAAGAAGTGGCAATAATTCACACCACTCACGATGTAACCCATCATCATCAGCTTTTTCATATGCTGTATGTCCTATGACTTATGAGTGGAAAATAATATTATTATTACAAAATAATCTATATATTTTTAACTCAAAAGAGTAGCATTTTACAAAATAAATAATGAAAAACATTTGATTAGAAAATTCTTTAACAAAACATGAGATTTTGCTTTTTATCAAACAGCAGACCTTAATGTAAGGAGTGATTTGAATAAAGAAGACATGGGAAGGCTAAAGATGGGACATTCCATCATCTCTAATTCAGAAGTGGTTACAATCCATACTCAGAAAAACTGCTGAAAGTGCACAAATGGGGTGAATATCTGAGATATTATTAGGCTAATGTCTAAGAGTAGGTCGAAAGTAGGTATGCAGGATACTCCACCATATAAATCCAACATTTTGAAAGAATTAGATCAAATAACAACATCAAAATGTTTATATTGGAAATCTACACAAAAAGACATCAATACAAAAGAATTAGATTAAATAAAAACATAATAATACTTACTTGGAAAACTGCACAAAAGGGCACATTTTCTACAGCAGTTTAATAGTTGCATTGGCCTTCACAATAAAATAATTACAGTTAATGATATTAACAAGTGGAAGTGATGTTCATTTACTTGCTTGAGAAGGAATTAAGGAGTTTTGCAGGTGAAAGTATCCCATGATCAATTTAATACAAATAAAAGATGAAAAAATACAAGTGATATCAAAATTAAACAGCCCATTATCAATTTGGTCTGTGTTCAACTAACCTAGCACATTAACTAACCTGATGCTTGGTTAGTTGATTTACCAGGAGGCACACTGGGATCATGTTGATGAAATATCACTCAATGCACTCACTACTTTAAATGAAATGAAATGGATCACATTGGGTAAACATACTTCAAAAGTGCTTTAAAAAAACTATAAAAATACTTCAAACTACCAACTCCAAAAGCACTCTCCTGTACCATCTTCTGAATTGTCTAAGAGTTAAATTGATATGAATGAGCCAAAGTTTTTATGCAATGATAAATATGTATGCAGCATTATCTTTTAGACAAATTGCATGCATGTTTTTCATGAATGGAGATATTTTCAAAAGTTTAAGAAAAGATTTCATTTAGGGGGAAGTTGATTGAATACCTGTCAAAGCATGAACAACAATTTAAATTAGGTCATGAATAAAAACCAAATAATGCAAGAGTATACCTAGAGAGTTTGTAAAATGGTCTAATTTATAATACTTTTTGAACTTCATGGCTTTCCTTGACTGCATTCTAATTGAACCCACCATTCTGTGGCTTTTACAATGCATTTAATATTCAGGCCAAGAGAATTTCATTTTGTAAACTTGAAAAAATCCATCATAAAATATCACAATATCTATTCTCAAAAGAAATTAAATGCTGATTTTTTCTTTTCTGAGAAAGCACATAAAAACCCACCTAACTTAGTTCAGTTTTTATTTCATCTCATTGATGCAGCGGTAATTAATAATTGAAATAAGACTATTATTAATTCAAACAAAACTACACTATTTCACATAGATTACAAACTATGTCTTATATAATGTGGCTAGATGTATCACTGACCTCAGTTGCCTTTGTCTTGGTTTCCTCAAGGGTAGAAATCAATTCCACATTGTCAAGCATGTTCCCTTGGGATGTAGATAATTCTCTTAAGAGCATATCTTCCAGTTGTTTCAACAATTTCCTATTTTCACTTGTTTCACTGATTAAGTTCTCTCTCTGTTCTTCTAAATCAGCACGCTCATTTCTGACTACAACACCAAGAATCTACGACAAAGGTAAATTAAAAAAATGTTTTTAATATGAATTCAATGTAATCCACGTTTCCTCCATTTTTTTACATCCACTTCCTATTCAGGTAGACCATCCACATACATTAAATTTTACATTAAACATCCTGTATAAAGAGCAAGATAGTAAATGTTAGCATCATTCTTGGATCTCTTATTCCCCAATAAATATTTTGGAGATGCAATCACAGTTAAAAATTGTTCAGAGTAAACTTTGTTATACACATTAGACAGATACTTCATATACAATAGACATTAACACGGTAGTACTTTTTGTTGGTATTCTCCAAGTTAACATATCACGCACACACATTTTGACTTATGTTATCTGTCATTCAAAAAAGAAAACTTAAAAGAAAAGCAGAAAAATATTGGGACTTATTGCACATGAAACCATGTTTATTTGCTGTTCTTATATTAGAAAGTTTTCTTTTGACCATTTTATCTTAAATAAAACCAAAGATGAAAGCTTCCTAACAACAGAAATCACAAGTAGCACTACAATAAAATTTGACTTATCATGTCTGGTTGTAGCTATGGAAATTTCTTCGAATATTTTACATAAACTTCCTCAAATCAGGAAGATAGAAGTTAACAGGAGCTTGATCGCTGTTGCTAAGATTTGTAGGATCCACACCACAAAATTTTCTTTCACATAAAGCCTAAATTTCTTGCCTACAGCTTCCAGCTATTGCACAATTTTTGCCCAGCACTCAAGAATGAACAAACATACGAATTATTTCTTTCAATAAATCCGAAAGCCCATGATGGGTAAGCTATTCATTTTGTTACTTTTTTCTCTGCAACCTTCAGAACTGTTTCTTCTTTCCTCCATACCTATCCACTTGATTCCACAACATTAAACCTCCTGGCTACCATATGATTTCCTTTTCCTCATGCTCTCCGAGGCAATTTTTTTCTTCATGGGTAATTTTTTCAGGAGAAATTTTCAATGTCACTAAGTAAGTACTAGAAGAATACAAACACTTATTTACTGGAAACAATGGTGGCCGTTTCATTTTCTGTTCTTTTATTATAGATACAATCACAGCCAATTTTATCATTCATTAAAAAATGGACTAAATGAATTGAGAATTCAAGTGCAAAGAATAATAAATAAAAAATATAACTTTGCTTGGAATCAAACTACCAACATGTAGTTTAAGTAATGCATACCTTTATCATATAATTGACTAAAAACTATCTTTTATGAGATGAGAAATGAACTATGTGCTATCTATGCAATGCACTATCCACCAAAGTAATAACCATACTAATCAATTACTGTTAGCATTCCTGAAAATTTCTCCCATTCTTATGAGTGAATGTGTGACCCCTTGATTCAAGTGTGGTGATCACCTTTGTATGTCCTAAATGACTTCAGCCTCCTTTACAGCTCATTTTTAGAAGCCCAAGAGAGGCAAGATATCACCACTTAAAAAACTTACAGAAAAAAACAAATATGAGATGATAGATATGCCAGAAATTCTCAAGGAACTTTATTTGCATATTGGAAAACAAAATGAAGGATGATTCAAGTGCTCCAATAGTTTCCAATATATTCATGCAGTTAATTTTTGAATTACAAGTGACTCATCATTTTGACAATCAGATTGCATCAAAAAAATCTCCAAAATGCCATTTACAGACATCAAAGATGATCACTATGAATTAAGAGAACATGCATTAAAGCAGCTTGAAATTTCAGCTTATTTTATGACACTTAAAAATGACGTGACTTAACACTTAAAAATAAATGAGAAATAACTCTATTAGTGGTGTTAACTTTCTCTCCTAATGATATATACCTGATCTTCCAAACCAGTTGTAGTTACGGTATAGTTGATGACAGATGCTTTGGAGTACACCTTTGGGCTAAATTTTGGATTTGATAATTTTGTATTCAAGTAGAGGCGAAAATTGGAATCATAATCCACTTCTTTATCTCCGAGAACCACATATTTCCGACCACCACCACCTGAAATTTCATTATGTCATTAAGTTTAGGAAATAAATGAACTCAATATAATTAAATAACACATTTTCAATTTATGTAATGAAAAATACATACAAACTTTCCTATCAAACATAAAAAACCATTTAAACACTATAGTGCCAGAAGTTCACTGTATGTGGAAGCCTTGGACTAAATACTTAAATATGTTAACAATTTTTTCTATTTAAGAACATTATATATAATTCTATATCCAAAAAGAAAGATGCAAGACATCAGAGGCAAAGTCATACTTTGTTCAGGTATAAATCTATCATTCTTATTTTAGTGGATTAGTTTTCTTTATATTTAAAGAAATTCAGTTCAAATTACATCTGAAATTATGGCCCAAAATCAACTTTCCACTATTTCACATTTACTATCTTCTAATCAAAATAATTAAAATACGATTGTCACTAGTTTTAGCTCTAACTGTAAATGGGGAATATATATGTACAAGCTCTTTGATGACTAAATAATCAATCTTATTTCTTTGGTTTGCCATTTAACTTTGCTTGATCACTTCTGTTACCTATTGGTTGATTTTAGTTGTTTTCAATACACTGTACAGAGTTCAGTGCCACTAAATATTCCCAAATATTACTTGATACAAATTGCAATACATAAATTTGAAATGCTGAAGAATATTGTGTTCATCACAGGCAAACAAAACCTACATTTGAAATAATTTTGCCATGAAAATAACTTTACATTTATTTTGTTTAATAGCATATAAATGTTAGAGGCCACATTCACATAAAAACATATAAATTCAAGCTCCCAGTAACTCTATGCGTGTATGCCCTTATACCACAGCTCTTATTTTCGTGTGTTGAAAGGGGATTAAAGTTGAAATATAAATACCCAGGAAATATAAAAAATATGAACGACTACTGTAACACCTGAATTAGTATAATGCAACCATTTCAGAGAGTAAAAATCATTCGCCTTGAATTAGTATTTTCCTATTGTGACTGGTTTTCTAGGAAAATTGCATCTTTATTTTATGGCCATATCTTTGACCATCTCAGGCTGTTGTTTGTAATTTTTGCACAAATGTATGCTTGGTGGCTGTTTTTTCCACAGGGCAGCATTTCAGTCAGTCTATGGCACCATCATTACTTTTAAGGAGATTCAAATAAAAACTCTGGGTGTTACAAAATCTGCCCTTTTCAATTGATTTTGTCAACAGAGATCAGTAGTTGGAAAAGGCATTTAATATCACATAGAGAATGCATTCTGAAAGTAATGCAATTGAATTGTGTGGCTCCAATCAGAATAGGACATTAAAATAAATAATATCATTATTGATTAATGAAATGAAATAAAAGAGTCATTTCATGTTTTTCGACCGATTTAAAAGGAGAAACTTGGCAGCTTTCAGATTAGTACAAAATAAATAAATAGATTACAATGTCAGAAAAAACAAGGAATGATTTGTACATTGAGTACAAAACATATCTTGTCTTATTTCCACAAAATGCATTTACAACTGCCTTACTTTGTGCAAGGGGTCTGTGAACCACTTTTTAAACTGCTTGAAATAATAGTATTAAGTTATAGTCAAAATAGAAATACCTTAGAGTATCAAGAATACATCATTAACATTTAAACATAAACACTCCCTTTTGAATGCAGTTTCTCTCACTGGAGAATCAAGTAGGTCTGCATAGAAGTACAGAAATGCATAAGCAAGAATTAGAAGTCACTCAGACGCATTTCAAAATGACATATGGGAAACCTTCTGGCATATTTTTTTTCAAATAACGATTATTTCCTGAACATTCAAAAAATATCTATGCTCTATTTGGTTGAGAAAAATAAATGACTTCACCCTCTCAGAATTTAATCAGTTCCACTTTGATTTCAAAATACTGCCCTAAAATCAAATATGAAACAGCAAATGGAAGATTTACTATAAGTAAAAAACAGAGTCAAATCCAATCTCCACCAGTCACTTATTGATTTATGATGAACCATGCAATGGAGCATGAAAAAGCCTCTCGATCATGAACAATTATATGCATGTGTAATCATATAGAATGCAAAAAATTAATTTGGAACCAAGTGAATTAGGGCACCCTATTTTCTACTTAAATTTATTAAATTATATTTTCCAACAATATATAGGATCTTTCAATTAATTATGGTAGACAATTGACCCTTTACTGTAATGGTAACATATTTATAATCTGCAGGCATGGGAAGAAAAAGCTAGATGGCATTTACTGATCCTTAAACAGAAACCACAAGAAGATCAATCTCTCTAGGGCAAACTTTTACTTCTGGATGTCTTATGAAAGAAGGAACCCTGGAATAAATAATATGTAGGTGACTGATAAACTTATAAGGGCATCCATACCACTACACACATAATCATTTAGTGCAAGTGATTCATACCAGAAATGATAGGGTCATCCTGATAATTGATAAATCAAACTTCCAATCAATAACACAAGATTAGAGATGATACTTGTGACACTATACTTCTCACTATAACTGACCAGTTATAGTGACAAGTAATCAGTAGAAAGATCCACATGTTCCCTTTTTCTTCCTTTCATTGATCCTTAATAGAAAGGAAATTCCAAGAGAAATTAAATTCTATTAATAATTACCAATGCCATTTCCAAAATATCTCAACATTCTCCCAACCTGACAAAGTGGCATAAGGTAACATTACAATTTTTTTACAGAGACTCAAAGAGCCCACAAATAGGAAGAGAAACAGCACCTTAGCACTGAACTCACTCATTATTACTTACTCATTATTGTCTTTGAAAGTACATTTTCTATCACTGGATCCAAAAATTCCTCCACACTTTGAAAAATAACTGGGAAGCCATACTTGATTGACATTTCTAATTGCTTGAGGAAATCAGAATCACTGAATGTCAAAATCTATGAAAAGAAATAATTTATTTTTTAACCAATATTTTGTAATAATTATGCTGCTCACAACATTGGCATCATCAATAAAGACTGAGAAAAAGACAACTTCCATAAATTAAAATGATTCACCTAATTAATCAGTTAGTGCTCCACTGTTTGAAAAAAATAACCATACTAATGATGCTCAGGCCCTATTGTAATGGTTTTAAAACCTTTCTCTGCCAAAGATGCTGAGGAGGATACATATACCTAAAATGGCTATGGTTATTTTCTATTACATTTTTAAAAAAATATACAACTTATTTATTTATAGCTTCTCTTGATCAAATTTTCCTAAATTGAAATGTCAATGTTATGATTATATTTCAATGTAATATTATAGTTGTATTTAATTTTTCAAATTTAGCATTCAATTTTCAAAAAAGAACTTTTTGTTTTTCAGAAATATTTTACAATATATTTCACTTTTTTTATAAAATATATCTATATCAAGACATAAAAATTTATTTATATAATTCTAGAAAGACTAAAAAAGTATAACATTTTGCAAGACATTTTTAAAATGCATTAATATGAGGTGCTACCTAAAATTTCCAAGAATTTGAATATTTTGTGTATCATTAACCAGTAATAGTATTATCATAAACTTGCACCCTTGAGTGCCTTTTGGCACATCTTTCATTTGTTGGTCTGCCAATTCACTTCTTCATAAGTTTATTTACCATATGTATTTGTTTATAGTTTGAATTCTTAAGACCAAAATTTGAGCAAAAGTTGAGAGTTAAATCATACATGAATAAAACTTGTGAGGGTTAAAAATTTCAGCTCTAGACAAGCTTGTAAGTACTTAATTCTGAAATTAATATGGTAAGTTGGTTATCACAATGAGGTTAACCATCTGAAATAATTGAAACAAGGCATACATTGTGATCAACATATGCACTTTTTGTAAATCTAACATAAATATGGCAGAAATCTAGGAATACTAAGGGTGAAAAGTTAGACTCAATCTATACATGTCATCTAAAAATATCAACTTTTTGTGAGAAAATATTAACTTTTTGTAAGGGAGCTAAATTATACATGGGAATGAACTATGCATAAATATATGTAGTAATGTATTTGCTTAATTTATGTTTTTTCAATTTAATTAAGCCACTGACTTTTAATAATCAAGCCACTTTACTTTTCCACATAAACTTTTTAATTTTTACAACCCAGGTTTCGTTATAGCATAACATCATCAGGTAAAAATACACAAGTCAAGCACCGTATATATACATATCTCTGGGCGGAGGGCGGAGTAAAGTGGTTTGATTATTAAAAGTCAGTATGAAGATTTTCCACCAAGTTACGCCAGAAACTGTTTTATTAATTAAGCAACCTACATCCAACAAAATTTGCTACCAACTTCAAATATCTGGCATAATTTAATATCTGTGTGATTAAATGTTAGATAAACTAAATCTAATCTAACTTTTTGAAGGGGGTAGTACATTATGGCAAATTTTTGGTGGTAGACACAACATTATATGTGAACAGTATGGTGAATTAGAGAAGTAGACTGTACATATTGATGATCTAGAGAGGCTAATCCTCCAGACAACCCAAGAAGAGGCAGCTAGCATTTTGCGAAGGGGGTAATTATGTCAATTCAAGCACTACTGAAAAAGGATATATGAATTGGAATAAGGGCAATATGCTACCAAAACATTTTCAGTAAGAGATACAACTAAAATGTAACTATGCATAGCTGATTTAATGCATATAACCTTAGACTCTGACTTCCTCTTCAGTTTCCTCTTCATTTATGACACCACCATGATGGATGGATGCATTTAAATCCTCATTTTAAGCATATTTGAGCGCAGGTTATGATAAGGTTTTTTAATTACATTTATTTAGCAAATGGCTCAATCTGACGGAAATTCAAAAGACTCAATTCTTGGGCCTTAAGGAGTAAAGAGAGTGTATGATAATTTTTCATTCATCAATGCTTGTAACCCCTAAACTGACTGATAAACTAAAACTGGATCATCTGCAAACCTAAAAGATTTCATGAATTCCCCACAAACTTTCATTTCTACCTCCAGTTCTTCCCATGCCTCTCTAATCAATTCCTACATAAATACATTGAAAATTACAGGTGCCAATGGATAACTCTAACTTACTACTCTTCCCGACACTGCCCATCTAGACTCTCCATCTGCCACTCTCTCCTGACCAGTCTGACGCATGTACAAGTTGGAAATAAGTCTCCAACCCCTCCAATCTACTCTTATTTTCTACAACACATTCATTAATTAAACCCAATTTGCTCTATCAAATGTCTTTTTAAAAGCTAAAAAACACATAAATACATCCTGATTGTCTTTTTCTGATTTTTAATAATCAAACCACTTTACTTTTCCACATAAACTTTTTAATTTTTACAACCCAGGTTTCGTTATAGCATAACATCATCAGGTAAAAATACAAGTCAAGCACCATATATATAAATATCTCTGGGCGGAGGGGAAGAGGAGGGAGGAAAGAAAGGATTGGTTGAGCTATGAAGAGGGGGGCTAAAAGTCTATGGTTTGAGGCGGAGAAGGAGGGTTGGTAATATTGACAAATTAGCAATAATTGGATAATTAGATTAGATAAAAACCAATTAGATAATTAGCAGGCTGGAAGGATATGGTCAATACAATGTTGCAAAAAGCCCACCTGACATCAGATTAGTTGGCAGAGGATTAGGGAAATGATTATTATGAACTGGGAGAACGGCACTTAGTAATTAGTTAGGTGACTCAGTAGCGGGTTGGAAAAGTAAAGTGGTTTGATTATTAAAAGTCAGTATGAAGATTTTCCACCAAGTTACGCCAGAAACTGTTTTATTTTACATCCTGATTGTATTCCATGTTCCCCTCGATTAGTGACCTCATGATGAAAGAAGACACTTTGCTTTTCCACAATGAGTATCTTTGTTATGACCGAAGTTCTGTTACAGCCTAACATTTTCAAATGAAAATGTTACCCTGTAATAAAACCTAGGTTGTAATAAAAATGCTTTTTGTGGAAAAGCAAAGTATCTTCTTTTATTATGAAAGATTTCCACCATGTTACACCTGACACTATATTATTTATTTAGTGACCTAATTACTACTATGGCATCACATGTGCCCCTCCCCTTCCTGAACTCGAACTGATCATATTCTAAGTATTCATTTTCTCTTTCCTCTTACTGATGATCCTGAGAATCACTTAAAACTACATGCAAAATCAAACTTACTTTTCTGCAGTCCTCACATATGTCTACCTTTCCCTTTTTAGAAATAAGAAATAACACTGATATGATGAAATCTTCCGGCAAAATTCCACCCTCATAAATGCTACAAATTAGTCCATAAAAACTCTTCCTCTGTGTTTTCCTAAACCTTCTAGCAGTTCCAGGGGAATATTATCTACCCCAGAGCCTTTGTCAAATTCCAAGAAACAGCAGATGTCACAACAGTAACTTTTTGACAGAGTCATCTACTAATATGCATTTCAATACAACAATTTCAGAGTGTAAAAATCTTTCGCCTTGACTGGGATGCTGGAACATCCCTAGGTCAAGGCAAATGACTCTGAAATTGTTGCAGTACCCCACATTTGATTTCAATCCCCTTAGTCCCCTTGCTGTCTCACCATCAAGAAAGCTTTGACCTAAGCCATTGTCATCTATGCCATATTCTTTTTATATCTATCCTATGCTATGCTGGCCTAATATATTTACATTATGTATTTTCCATCCCTCTTGAATCTTCCTTGGTTCAATTTATAATTTTCCTGACTTATCTCTGATTGTTTGCATGAATTTTCCCCAATAACTTCCTCACAATGCTTTCACACCTTTCAGTATAGAATACCAAGTTAACTCTTTCTTTATAATCTTTCCATATCCTCACACTGTATCTTCCACTGTTTCTTGCCTCAGTTTATGTTTTTACTGTTTGTACTTCCTTCTACAAATGAGTTTTGAAGTTCAATCTTACATTAATTAAATTTTACATTATATTTAAATAGCTAAAAGGGGTGGGCCACTAAGTGCCATTTATTTAGTAAGTCAATTTAATTTTGTTTTTTAAAATGCTCAATAAGGTCAAGCCTCATAAGTGCAAATTTTTTTATATGCTAGTTGGTCTATGTAGACAGTTTTTCTTGTATCTCATGATGTGGTAATATCATGGTAGCCCTTGGCACCATTAAAGGTGCAAGTTCTAGACTCATACCTTTACATCAAAGTAAAATCTTATTTCAGGACAGATAATCACATTAATAATTTCACCATTCAAAAGGTCTTCTAATGCTAATTATGAAATCTGAATTCCAAACCATTAGCCTTATTACATTGTGCAACATGAAGAAAAATATTTTATACAACAAGAGGTTTCAAGCAAGTCTTAATTATAATGATGGTAATTTTTTTTAATTTCAAAGACAATAAAATCTTATCAATAAATGACAGTTTCATAACTGACTTCTGATCAGTTTGCATATGATTTTTAGGCAGATAAATATTCAGAATACCTTAAGATTGGATCTTGATTCTCTTTTGCGAATCCAATTCATTGCTTGCTGCTGAGGGTCAATACATAAAGGAAATCTAGTTGATTTAAGTGTCAAAATTCCATTTTGTACAGAAAGTTCATCAGATGGAAGCCCTTCATAATTCCACCTAAAGGACAAAAACTCAGAAGTTTGGTATTCACTGAATTCATCACTAACCAATTAATGTCAACACAAAAAATATCCAGAGTGAAATACTGAAATATTTTAACAATTTAATCAAATTATGTACATTTATTAATATATTTCAATTGTTAATGGCAACTTTTAAGTATGCCAGAGATCAGCAGTCCCTGTTTGTTGCACAGTTACAATTGAAGTGTCATGAAAACAATTAATGCCATTTTTCTTAAATTAAGCTACCATTTATTTAAATACGAACCTGAAAGAATAAATATATTATTGCATGAAAATAGATCAAATAAATGAGTTTAACCAATGCTTAAACAATTCAGTATCCATTACCATTTTTTTGTACAAAGTTATTTCAAAATGAATGTTGACTTAAATTTAGGGATTTATCTGCAATAAATTTATTTCTTTTAAATGGGATTATTTCATATTAAAATAAAACTTTTAATATTATGGAGGCTTTAAGGACTCAAATCCACAAAATAAAAATATTAGAAGGAGTAGATAATCAAGGACACAGAAGAATAGAGGACAAAAACATTCCATGCATCAAATCCCCAGATTATCCATATTTCAATGAAGTTGGACTACCCCTCACCCCATATACTCTAGATTGGTGAGAATTTACAGTTCCTATTTTGCATATAGTGATACCAAATATTTTTTTATTTTCTCAATATTCTGGTATTGGTCATGATAAAAGCATCAACATAAAAATATTAAAATAAAAGTTTGTGACATGCTTCAACACTGAAATCTGGAAAAGATAAATTGCAACATTCTGTATTTTTTGTATTGTCCTTTTCACTTTGACCTTTGGAAAATTGAAACAGGAAAAATTCTTAAACCTTAAGGGTCCTGTTCATCCTAACTCATACATAAAATTTTAAGCTCTTAATAATGCACATACAACTCCAATTTGAATCATTACTTACTTGCTTACTTCCACATCATCTGTCAATACTTTTTCTACCCGAAAACCACTTGACAATGGTATATCTCTCATTTCTATATCCGAAACCCAGTCAACATAAACCATTTCATTACGAAAGTCCCAGTTAAATGGCCCACAGTAACTCACAAATGCAGAAGCAAGGAGGCAATCTCCAATCAGTTGATTACGGTTTATGTGAAGCTGGTTGAGATCATTTTTCCATCTGAAAGAAGTAAATTCAAGCATTATTGTTATCAATAAAATTATCAGTTCAATGATAAAAAATTTACAAACAACTTTATACACATTAAGGTAGATTCATGTCTTGAATTGAATGGGGAAATTCATGTCTTTGTTCACATTTCTACATGTAATTACAAAGCAACAATATGATTCAAGTTATTTACAACATATGAAATATTTTCAGAAAATGAAACGATAGAGGAAATAAAAATTTGCACACCATCCAATCTAAAACTTAATTTTTATTGCCTATGAACACATCTTATGCCTGCAAACTTTGACATTGAGAGTGTAAGGAATGTAAACTACAGGAGTATCATATCAATGGTGAAATCTGTTGAATATTCACTCATTTGTTCTTACTTTAATACAACTATTTATTCCTTCCCACTTAGATTGAAAATTTTGACAATGAGCATGTGGTTTTTATAAAATATTTCTGATGTCACTTGAATCATTTCAATCAAAGATGGAAGTATAGATTTTGAACAACAATAATGAGCCATACTCAATTGTTGATGCATAACCCGTTTCTATCTCCTAGGCTAAGTAGGTCAACAGCAGGAACAATAATAACCCATTATATAGGGATCTGATAGATTTCATTCATCATATGCGCATTAATGTATACCTATGTAGAGAAAGGAGGAGGGGTTCTCTCTGTTGTGAGCATCACACTAGGAAAGGAGAGGAAAGGATGTGCACAGAGGAATGCTTGAAATGAGGTGTATGAATGTAGGATAACAATATTTTTCACGTTTAACTTCTAAAATTATTTGCCAGTATTATAGTCGGAAAACATGTTTGTAATGTTGTAATCTATATTTCAAGTAATATCTAGATATAAATTTAATTCATTACACTGCAAAAATGATAGCCAGATGAAAAATCATTGATAAAATTGTGAATGAATTCGAGGATCTTACCTTGATTTGTCAGTTTTGACTGTTCATGGGAATTTGAAGCTGTTATGACTTATCTGAATATAGTCTCAAAGTCAAAGAAAAGTAAAAAAAGAGAGTAACCTTTCATTCTCTGATCCAAGCCCAGATATTAGTTTGTCAGCAGCCCTTAACCTCCGTTCCATGATATCTGTTTCATCTTGGAGAATTTGTCTATCAGCAGCTGCTTGTTCATAACTAGCACTAAGTGATTCTAATTTAGCATCTAACTGAGCTATTTCCCCATTTATTTTGGATAAATATCGCTCTGCTGCTGCAAATTCACTTTCAAGGGCAGCTACCTGCAACGAAAATAGAGGTAATTCCAAATAAGAGCAATACTTAAATAAAAGTAAGATATGAGAATTTCTCTAAGAAATTTTTTCTGTTTATATCTTATTCACTATTCCCTATTACTTAAGGACATAAATTTTTCACTAGTTAAATACAGTGTTTCACCTCAACATTATTGTACTTTGAAGGGAATTCATGTAAATATATTTCATATTCTTATAGATGCACATTTTTTTTTCAACTTGATTCAAGAGCTCAGTAAATTTTTTCTTTCCTTCATTATAATGAATGCCCCTCTTGCTAATGTAATTGTTGTTCTAATAATACCATATTCCAACTTAAACACTACTCATTCAGGTACAATCAAAATCCGTCAAATGTTCAACATGCCCTATATATGTACTTAAGTGCCATGTTTAAATTAGACTACCTATTAATGAGAATCTTATTACATTTGTTTTATATTAATACGGCTACAACTTTAGTGTTATGTGCTGTTAGTGTATTGTATTTGGCAATAACTGCAATATCTCTTTACAAAATTAAAAGTAAGTAACTTACAAATTCATGCTTCATAACCAAGAATCTTGTAAGGGAAAATTTGTTTGTTATTCCATCATTGAATACCAGCTAAGCAGATAAATAAATAGGTGACAATTTGGTTATGCAGAAGGTAAGAGAGCATCCAAGAATCACATGATGGATTTTAGGCTACTTTTTCATCCTCTGTGTCATGACATTTGAACACACCCCTACCCCAAAATAGGGTCTAATACCAATTATTTAGAGAACTAAGGTGTGGGACAATGGCATAGATAGTAGTAATGGACTATCAAGGTTTAGGCATAAAAGTAATGAAATAACTACAAATATTATTCAAAAGAGTGGATTAGTAACCTTCTCCTTTTTTGGTTTGACATCCTTGAAGACATGGCAGTATAAGAGCACAGCTTCAACAAATCTGAGGAGACCATAACCAGCCTTACTAATTGATTTCATTTCTCCTAGCTTTGATGATTTCTGCATATGGGCTTTCACTGCCCTGACCTGTAAAAATTGAAAAAGAAATTTAGATCAATATCAGTTAATGAGATATCTAATAGAACCTCTATAGTACAAACAAATAGTTTTCATAAGAGGCAATCCAGGCAGCACATGAAGTTTCATATTTAATTGAAATGGGGGATAAACTGGAAAGAAAGCATATCATATCAAATTTTTAAAATATAATTTTTGGAAAAAAATTGCCTGACTTTACGAAAGGAAGAGCTATTTAATAAAAAAGATATGTGTATATAAGATGTATGTGTAGTAGCACAATTATAATTTCATAATTGTGTTTTTTTAATGTTTCAAGTGATTATTCTCACCCTGATAGTATTGAGTGCATAGACCACAATGTTCTGCTCCATATTCCTTGTTCATGATTGCAGGGTATGAGCACTTGAATTTGTTCATCAATACTTCACCCTAATTAAGGAGGGATTGCCAAAGACGATTTTCAAAAATTTATGTTAACATTTCTCCATGATAATGAATTGAATTACCTACTTGTGAGTAATCATAATAGGAAAATAAAATGTATCTTAAGTTTTGAGTTCTGAAAACTGTATGAATTGAGTTACATCATCTGCAATACAAACAGTTTAATGATAATACTTTCTGTCAACAGCTGAAGATTTTTCATGACATAAAATGATTGTGTCTTTTAAAAAAAATGTTGACATTGCCATTAAAGGATAGACAAAGTAATTCTTAGATTACTTTCCACAATTTTCATATTTCATTTGGAATATTCTAAATATGTGGCAAAACATTGGAATAACTAAAGGACCTAAAGGACCAGCATCTGTAAAACACATTCCAACATCCTCCCATTGAGTAAGAAATTAATTTTAAAATCACCCAAGAATAATCTCAGCGACAATGATATTGCTTTCTAAGGCTCTGCCTACTTTTTGTGTTCAGTGAAACATGGGTGCAGTGAACATTCCATGCTTTAATATATAGTTTTAATATGGTCCATAAAAGGACAATACAATGATAAAAGGTATTTGAAAGCCAGGTTTTACTTTATTATTTCATGCAAAAAAATTGCTAAGTAGAGATGATGAATTCAATATTACCTAGTAAACTAAACATGATATTAAAGCATTTAAAGGAATCATTTGTTAGCAAATTTTTACCAAATTTTACCAAATATATAATGAATGACTCTTCATTCTTGGGATGCCACCATGTAGGCTGTTTTTTGGACAATAGTTTTGCCCATATTCCAATGAACATTTTCAGATCGAAGGAATGGAACACAGGCCAAAATGTTGTCAAACAAACAACCTATGCAGTGGCATACCGAGAATGGAGAGTCATTCAGCTGAACGCCATGGAAATCTATGATCTAATATCAAATATTTAAATCTCAATAAAAAATATTATCCTTAGCATATCAGAATTCATTTACCTGTGCTTGAGTAATATTGTCACAGTTCATTTCCATCAACTTCCTTAAAAAATTTGGATCAGACATAAGTCCTTTAGCTGTTTTGTAGGATACATCTTTGTTTCCCAATATAATAACAACACATTCACAAACAATCTATATAGATAAAAATTACAGGATAATTAGTTTTTCAAAAATAAGGAAGATATTTTTAGGTATATACAAAGCACAATATTTCTATAAATCAAGCAAAAAAATAGTAATTAAATGATTCTAAATTGATACATTACTAACTAATCAAATCAGCGAATTTTTCTGCAAAAACAAATTCTTAATTAGCTAATAAGTGAAAAAATGTAGCCATTGACATTCAGAGAATGGTAATTTTTAGGGCAAATACCAGGCATTACACAATGCCATAATACTACAGCAGATAAATACTTCACCATATTTTTTCCCAAACCAACATTATATGTTTATTTTTTTAAATGAAATAGTAATATATATATATATATATAACAAAACAAAACTAACTCCTAACAAAAAGAAACCCCTCATTATCTCTGTATACTTCTTACCTCCCTTCATCCTGTCCAACATAAATATCCTATTTCTGGCCCTTTATCATTTACCTAACATTCTCCCTTCTATCACGAACAGTCTTCAAAATCTCATCGCCATTCAATCTTCTTTGCATCCATATGTTCTAGCTCCTTAGAATTTCTCCTAGCAATCCTCTCTCCTTGCCCACCATACCTAGAACTTCCTCATTTGCTTTCCTTTCTGTCCATTTCACCTTCTCCATCACTCTCCACACCCACATTTCAAAAGCCTCCAATCTATGCCCATCATCCTGCTTCAATGACTATGTTTTAGCAAGCAAGTAAGTTTTGACAAGTCTATTCTTAACATCCTTGCTCCACATCCCTATCAACAATTCCCTCCTCTTTGCTAACACAATTCTTCTCTTTAGGTCCCTACTACTTTGACCATTTTGGTCCAAAACACTTCCAAGATACTTAAACTGTTCCACCTGCCCTAGTTTTTGCCCTACTACTTTAATGTTTACCTTAGCCTTTCCCTTTCTAGAAAACAGCATAACCTTTGTTTTATTATCATCTATTCTCTTCCCATAACTATCACACTGACTTTCCAATTCACTCAGCAATGCTTACAACCCCATGGCTGACTGACAAACTAAAGCTCAATCAACGGCAAGCCTAACTGATTTTATGAATTCTCTTTCTACTTTCATTCTTATCTCCAGTTTTTCCTATGCATCCTTAATCATTCTCTCCACATATAAGTTGAACAGCATAGGCGATACTTCTCCTAGGTTAGGATACTCAACATAGATTACTCCTCTTCTTAATACTGCCCTTCCAAGCTCTCCATCCTCCAATCGCACCGAAGCAATCTGAGACACGTACAGGTTGTGGACTAGTCTTCCATCCCTCCAATCTATTCCTATTCCCTGCAGTATATTTATTATTCCTCTAACAGATCATAAACCTTATTGATTTCTACCTCCTTATGATTTCTTCTATATTAATTCGGTCTTCTTCTCCGTACCTACTGTCAGTTTTGCTTTGCAAGGATTTTGCCAGATGATGACCACAGAAGCCTCGCCTCTTCCACTGCCAAGCTGACACTTGCCTGATTGAGCCAAGTCCTGCAGTTTCTAGGACTCATTTTCCCTATTGTGTCCATCAAAGTAATCCTGGGAATAATAATTGAGGTGGTTTCCCATTGCCTTCCTCAATAGTGTTTATAACGTGACACGATCACCCAATGGACACCCCACTGGGATCAGATGCCTTTGTAGCTACCTCACAGAGGAAAACATGCTGCATAGACTAACTTTCATCTGCTCCTAACCTTCGACCTATCTGGCATAGGTAACCCCACTAGGAATAATTGCCATGCCTCTCATCAGCACAGCTCTAGGGGTCATCAGACCACACAAGCCCTTCCACCACATAAAGGGTGTAGTAGGAGGGTTTACTGAGACGTAGTGGTCAATTTACACTCATCCCAACTAAAGTATTAATCTTAAATGAGTTTGCAAGATGCACGCTATTCTCTCAACTTATTTCTTGGAAGTCCTATGAACATGCTAAGGGTATACATAAAAATAAAATTGCTTGGAAAAATTAATTCATATTAAATAGCGACCTAAATATCAAGAAGTAATGAATCTTCCCAGAGGTCCTGAATTTGTATCCAAAGCAATCAATGACTAATAACAAATAACTAAATTGTTAGAATGACTGGAACTACTACTCCACTGCCACTGTATATACATTTCATATAAGGTTTTTCATTCACTTCTCAGGAATGTTTGCACTTTTCTTACTTTGAAATTTGCTTTAAAAAAACATGTATATCTCTAAATGAATGGTATTAAGTGAACACAATATAAGGATATGTAAAATTTAAGATAATATATAAATCTCTGCTCCCCATTAATTATTTTCAACTGCAAAAATACTTATGTAAAATACATATGCAAAAATAACAAATACAAAAAATATGACCATAATTTTACATGTCATGTTTCATGCATCAAATCCCTGGATTATCTTTTTAACTGATAAAATTTTAATATTTAGTTGATACAATTTATTTGTAGCTAATGATCAAAATTTTAAAAAAAATGTCTAAAGGGAGATTTTGTATGACAGATAAAAATCTCAAGAGAGATATGAGAATCTATATCTAGGTTCAAGTGATAGGAACCTATATATAGGTCCCTATAATAGGAATCATGAATACAGTTTTACAGATATTTTGCTTCCAAATACCTCATCTAATATTGATCTTTGTCATTTTCTAAATCGAAGAAGATTCTTGAACAAATCCACTCTTTACAAGTTGGTACTCTCCTTTGAGAGTGAAATAAAGACTTTCAATGATTTTCACCAAGTATGTGATGAACTATAGACCAAAAAAATGCTTATTTTGTGTCTAAACTTAAAGGAAACATAGTACTTCATCATACTAAAATAATCAAGAAAGTTCTGAACTATTAAGAATATCAAGAAGTAATTTTTATTCAAATGTGGAAAATAATTTCGATTAAAACAATGACTATTTTTGCAATTATAAAATATTCTCACCTGCACTGGCTCTGGTGGAGTGGCAAAGGAACGAATTTCAGTGATGTCAGCTTTTTCAAGCTCCTGCAAAGCCATTCTCGCTGCTTCTAGAGCTGGAAGTGCCTCAGCTAGGGCCTCTTCTGCCTCAGCCTTTTCCTTCTTAATAACCTTGCTTTGTTCTTCCATTTGTGAGCTTTTCTCCACAGCAATCTCTTTTTTGGAAGTGGCTTCCTTGAATGAAATTAAAATCGTGTTTATACAAGAATAGCCATAAATTTATTTGAGCATTTTCCATTAAATAAGGTACTAAATTGAGACAGAAAAAGTTTGATGCAAGTCAAGGCTTTACAGTTTGTTTGCATTGAAAAGAATGTACTCCCTCGTTGGAGGGTAGATTCCTCTTTCTCTTGCCCTGCCCTCCTAATGTGACACATTAACTAGGACTGCCCCCTCATTGTTGCTATATGCTCTCAATTTTACTCTCTAATCTTTACTTATTAGATTTGGTCATTTATTTCCAATTTTCTTATGATATCATACCTGACTCCAATTAGTTGAAAATTGATAGTTTTACTCAATAGAGTTTTATGATTTCCATATGTTCTCTTGCTTTTCAAGTGGTTTTTGTTAATTGGTTTAGCAAATAAATATTTTACTTTATTATCTTTTTTGATTATTTTTCTTATTGTAGTATACAATAGACAGCACATCAACACATCTGCCAAAGGCATGGAACTGAGAAGTCAGGCCCATGGAGTCAAATCAGAGAAATTTTCCACTGTATGATACAGTAGAAGGTTAAATAAACCTAGTATAATGCTGCCTGTTCATCACCAGTATCCAGGTATCATATGTACATATGACTTTTATGGAGAAATTTGTAAAGGTCATCAGTCACGCCTCTTATTGAATGAATTAACTGATAACCTTTCAAATGTAATTGGAATGAGTCATTCCAGTATTTTTTCAAATGAAGATGAAAATTCAACCTGAGAAATCAATACCTCGGAAGATTCAGGAATTATAGTGTTAACTAATATGTATTTGATTCTATTTCTTGCACATTTTAGCACTAATATCAGTCAAAATATTGAGATCTTACAGGAATAGGATATAACCACACAAGTGATTATAATCCATATGTTGATACTTCAACAAGTCACTGATATCAAGTCATCAAAGTCAAGTCATTACAACAAAGGTAGATGTAATTTAAGGATTTTCAATCTTCCTCTCAAAATACCATTGTGTATTACCCTGCCATAAATGTTGACCATATAAAACATGAAAGAGACAATACAAAATAGATTTAGCAAACTTACAGCTGTAGCAGATGAAATCTCAGCAAGAAGGGCTTCACAAGCTGCTGTTTTTTCTGCAACTGCAATTCTCTGTAAAGCTAGTTTTTTATTTAGTACATCCAGTTCAACGCTAGCTTCATCAATTTTTGTTAGGCCACCAGATAACCTCTCACACTGGGAAACAATGAAGTTATCCTATTGACATAAAAGTAATAAGAAATATTGCATTTGTGAAGTACATAACTATTCATCCTACACTATCTTATTGGCTTGTTTTGACAGAATCATGCATTTAACATGATTTGATGTATAATGTGTGTTTACGCAAAATTGATATTGATGGGAAAACGATTTTTAAAGGGTAACTCCATATTTTATGAATGAAGTATCTCACATTGCTGCTGATTACATTAATGTTTAGAACAAAATAAAGATAAACTATCAATTTATTCATACAAGTATAAACAATAAATTTAAATTGAAAAGGCCTTATACTGAATTTTTTGAAGTACGATTTCTCAATTAGTGCAATTAATCAATATTAAATTTATGTGAAATAGCAAAACCATTAGTTCATCACTAAGTGGTTAGCAATGACAATACTCACTATTGACTGACAGATTACAAAGCAATTATAGCCCCAAGGAATGAAAAATATGCACTACTTTTCATTATCTTTGCTGTCACACATCTAAAAGATCATCATTAGTATTTATTGACAGCTGTCCTACTACACTGTAATTACCTTTTCATTAAGAAGATTTAAATAATTAAGGATGAAATCCAAGTAATGCTTAGGTGTAACATAGTTTTTTCTTCTTAATTTCATTTCAAATTGAACAATGTAATTCAATGTTGACTGGTGTACATGCACAACATGGGAAACAATTGTTTTACGGAGGTTTTCTGGAATCTTGACGTTCTGGAATTACAATAAAAATTATTATGAATTTGCTTTGAAGAACATTTAGGTATGAGGAGTAGTCAAATGAAAACCAAACACCCACTACAATAACTAGTCCATGTACCAACAAGGACATAGTAGACACCCAACAACTGCGTGCACCAATGAGTTGTCACTATGCAGTTCTCCTACCACAGTAATGCCAGTATCAATATGAAACAGGTAAGCTCCTAGCTTTTACTGGGTTGTGTGTTATGGTGGGTGATTGGTTTTCATTTAACTGCCCCAAGTAAATTATTCTATGTAACACAAACCTCTGCAAGATATAAACGAGCAACAGCTAGTAGAGCTTGTTGCGGCCATGGCTGAAACCAATCAATTACTGTATTTCCAACAATAGCTGGGAAGTTTCTGGCCCTTGTACGCATATTGTCCCCAGCAGGAGACATAGACAATACAACATGGAGATTTCCCAGTGCGAGGGAACAGAAGTACTGCCATACAGCCTCCCTGTAGTAATAGATCCAAAAGATTTTTAAGAGAATGAACGTGCATCAATATAAATTTCTGTTAATTGCTAAAAAAATGTTCTCTGTAATGATAAGTTGAAATATCTATAAAGCCATGCAGGACAGAAAATTTTAATTCTAAAGCATCTAAATGGTGTATTTAATAATGCTGAATACTTTCATAGCCACCAATAATTTATGTATTTTAACAGTTCTTGCATTTACACAACTGCATCTCTACCAAATTCCTAAGACAATATCAGACATGCCAACTTTCAAAAATGAAAAATCGGGAGGACATGCCAACTTTCAAAAATGAAAAATCGGGAGATTTTTAGAAGTGTATCACGAAGTAATCACTTTTAATTACCACAATATTTGCATGGCACCTTAATCCCTTTATGACACTTTGCCAATTTTTAATGAATGTCACACTTTATTAACATGTTAAGCTAAGTACACAATTTGAACAGTTCATCAAGAACGTAAGAAGGAAAAATCGGGAGTCTCCCTCTTAAATTGGGAGAGTTGGCATGTCTGCAATATAAAGGTTCTACTGTGCATTACATGGCACAGAATAAATACATTAGAGATATCATTGAAGTCTTGTAACAAGCATATTTCATTAGTTGCAATTTCATTGACAGCAATTAATTATAATGAAAATTGAAAGCCATATACAATTTCTCAAAATTACTATTATAGATAATCTACTGGTGAATATAGCTTTTATCTAAAGAAAATTATCTACTGAAGGGTGCACTACAGTCTTTACATTAGTGTGATTATTTTGAAATTTATCCTGATTTTCAACTTTCTTTTTAGGAATAAGATTAGAATTTTTTTCTATGCATGAAAATGTATGGAAACCCCCCACTTAACAGGTTTCTTAGGTCTGCTACAGCCCATGCTCCTACCAACAATAGTGCACTAGCTTTGAGTAGTTTTTATTAAATCATGGTACTACACATTACTGTACTCCTAAGCCCTAAATAACAAGAAAAATAATATCCTAATATCTCCAGACTTGATGTCATGATCTTTAGCTCTATGCAGGAAAATTGTGAGTACTCTGGCCAGAAAAGTGAAAACCAAAATATTTTACAATGAAAAGAGATTCAATAACAGTGCATACTGATGTGGAGTCTCACACATGTTTATGGACCTAATCTTTGCACATGCCATATGTAATAAACAATAAGAAATGAGAATTAGCGAGTGAATATGTACAATGCTCTTAGGGGGAAATAATAACTAAAAATTAGAAGTAAAATACAAAAACTTCTCAAAAACGGAAATGACTACTGACTTTGAAAACTGTAAAACTCAATAAAATATAATGACGAATAATAAAAATTTATCAAAGCACAACACATACTTGCTCACTGAAAAGCCTTGTGCTTGAGCAGCTGGTCGTAGCTTATTGATTATTTCATCTTTCTCCTCATCACTAAACAGAGCAGGAATTGTGCCAGTAGCTAGGATATTGTTAATCTGAAAATATAATACATGTTCATGGTTGACTTAAAGAATTATTTAATTTTTAAGGAATTTTTGACATGCATTACACCAATAAAACATCAAATATGTTCATTTTGGTTGAAAATGATATGATTTCAAGTTTGGTGGAGGAATAGTCCAAATCATTTCACATTGGACAACCACATGAAAAGCAAAGGAAGTTCCCCATAATTATATAAACTTCAAAACATAGAATGGATTTGGCTAAGTCACCAAAATGAACTATCTATAATACCAAGGAAATTTTAGTAATTTTAATTAATGGATAAGAGGGTGAAACAATTGATAAACACAGGGTGAAACAACTTTAAAATATGGGGTAAACCTGGAAGATTAAACAAAATGCTTGCTGGTCAAATGAAACATGACTGTGGATTAAGATTAATACAGGTAGTTCTGAAACCGCATTTGCTAAAAAGTTTGGCATCTGGCTCCATCATCATCCTTTTTTATTATGAATACCAATACTATTGTCTGAAAGCCAGAGCAATAGCCAATGAGTACATCCACTGGTTTGTGAGTGATTCATCAATCTATAGATAGAAATTAAATGTTAAAAAAGGTCATATGACCAGAAGAAGGTGGCAGCCTTTTGCTATTAATAGAATGATGTAGTTACTTCAGATTTTATGAAGAATAACCTCCAACATACTAAAAGCCATCATGTGCACAATATACATTTAAACTAAAGGAAACCTCATTGCTTTACAACAATGTTATGTACAATTAGGAAGTGTCTACCTATAGCTACAGATTCAAGGGGTAGTATTGTACATCAGTTGAATGTTGCACACAAAAATATTGTATATAACCATTATCAGGTGCATTTAATTTAATGATCTGATAATTATACAAAAATGATAGAATAATGTTGGTCTATTGTATCAAAAGTCATAAAATATCATTGTCACTGAATAGACAACTGAAGATTTACTACTGAAAGAATATCAGAAATGGATGACAAATAGCTGTGAGTAATTCTAGTTTCAAAAGCAGCATGACAAGTATATTCCAAGCTATTTGGCAATGGGTAACATATGTACTAGCAGAGCTTCTGCTTCAGCTATAAATTCACAATCAAGAGATTTATATATGCTCTCTTTCCAATCACAATAAGTTTGGTGAAAAAACAGAAGTAAACATATTAAATATTTACTTATATTAATGGTTGTCAGCATAACTTGGTGGAACTAATTCATTATGAGTAATGAAAACACTTGGTTGTTCCACATAGGAATTTATTGAAACCTCAATTCAACTAATTCCTACATGGAACTACCAAGTATGTTCATTAATGTCAATCCTCACCCAAATACTACTTGGAATAATCTATGTTGGAGCCAGAAAAATCCTTAAAACTTACTGTTTCAAAGAAACCTTCTTCAGCCACGTGAGACTCAGTGAAGAGAAAAACAGTTGGTTTGTTCTCAACAGTGGCCTTGCTGTACAATTTCTTCATGTCTTCTTTCAGTTGTAGCTCACCATATCCACGTGAAAGTGTTATTTCAAAAACTCCACATCCTTGAATTTAGGAAATAATTTAATATACCACACACTTATAAAAAAATGAAGAGAGTGTAGCAAAACCTTTTTACACATAATTAGATACCTGCTGTGTAGGCAGCTAATCGTGTCAGTGACTGCTTCCCATTCCCTCCTAAACCCACGAGAAGACAGTGTCCCCTGTGCATTCTAATGGTTCTATGTATACGTGTTAAATGTTCAAGGGCATCCTCAAAGAGAACCAACTCTAGTCGAGCATTAGACTCATTGTATTCCTCCAAAATCTGTGATTGAGATATAAAATTCACATGAAAATATTTGAAAATAAGTTAAGTACAAATATTTCATAGGAAAATAGTCTTTTTACCGAAACACTATCGGGACAAAAATAATAGACAAAAAACACACTCTTAAGACAATATTTTGGTGGTCATAGCCATCTTCATTACAGTGTGAGTCACAGATTTTAAATTTGGAGGAGGGAAGTTATTGGGAGAGTGGTAAGAATAAACAGAAAGATAAAATAACTACAAAGCTTTCGGAAAAAATAATGATTTTATTTTGAGAATTACTATGGGTGTGCAAACCATGCAACTAAATCATGCACCAAATTTATTATAGATCTATTTCAGAACATAAATTCTAAAATCATTCAAAGTGCTATCCTTTTTCTCAGGGCTGTCGTTTATGCTCTTGAATGACATGATATTTCAAATTAAGAATGTAGAATCAAAATAAAATAATGAGGTTTAACTGTGCTTACGTTTAAATCTCTAAATGACTCATTTAATTATAACTATGATAAGTATTATATGCTTGTTCTATAAATGGCATACATTTATAGATAGCATCCAATGATGAGTATATCATATCACACTTTTTTACCTCAATGCACTATACAAGTATTTTTCAGAAAATTATCAACAAAAACATCCTCAGTGCATGATGAAAATGTGCCACATATAACTAAAATAAATACTTCGAAATGTCCTTATGCTCCGAGTTGTAAATCACATTACCTCCTGCATTAAGGCAAAAACAGCATCATAATCTAAAAGATCTTCATAAAAACGAGGTTCATCTTCAACTGTTGCATTTCTGAAATCACCAAAAAGCATTGGGTTCCGTAAAGAATATTCTGATTCTTCTGGAAAATATTTTTGCAAAATACTTGCAATATGAACTTGCATTTTGTTTAAATCCTGAAACAAAGAAATGATATATTTTCAATGCAAGTAATCATCTCCATTATAAAATAGTTTTTAGAAGAAACAAAGATGATGCTATCATAACAATCATGCCATGAATTTAACATTCATTATGACAAGATACTCTTTATATGCCTCATAATTATCCATTAAATAACTCACATCATCCTCTTTTGAGATTCATTTATGACATGTTTCCAGTCAACTTACCGATAGTTGCATCTGTTTCTCAAACTCATATTATTTTCAAAGAAATTGCAGGAGATACGGCAACAGTAACTTTTAATGGAATCATCCACTAAACTATTTCACCATAATTTGTGGTAATGGACTTGGTTATGCTTTAGTTTATATGTGAATGAGTTACACTTTCAAGTTTGATGCAAACTACACTAATCAAACTTGCATATAGCTTAATTATACTATGCTTGTTTTAAGCTAAATGACTAGCAGAGATAAAATTACTATGAGTCATTTTCAAAAAACCTTTGCTATCTGGTCATACCATAAAAAAAACCAGTAGGAGTAAAAATGAGGTAACATCATTTTTTTCTTTTCAAAAATATTATATTTTCAACCTATCCAAAGGTTCAAAACATAAGATTCACATACCTCATGATTAATAAGACGATCACATATATTTCTAGTGAATTCATTTCTCCATAGCCGCACAACTTGCTCTGCAGTCACAAAGTGGGCTGGTGTCGATAAACATATACCAGCGTATATCCGTGAAAGATCTCTCAGGTTGAAAATATAATGAAACTTGGAAGGTGTTGGAGGAAATTCCACAATGAGAATCTGAAAGTTTTAAAAAATAGATTAAAAATTCATTCTAATTAAATTCTGTTCTAATAATACTAATAGATAGGCCTGCCGTTAGGGTACCATAAATACATTGCATGTAATTGATTGATATTATAAAAAGTTCATAACAGGAATATGTATAATAACAATATGGACGCAGATTTACAGACCTTTTTCCTAAGATTTTCAAAAGCATCACAACACTTATTCAAAGTAATGTGAGGAAAAATACTGTAACTACCGACATCAATACTTATAGTATGGAACCAGAGCTTGATCAGCTGAGGCTAAAAATGTTCTTGGCCCTGAATATAAATATTACCTTTGCAAATTCACCTCCACTGGATCCCCCCATAGTAAAAAATCTGAGACCAATACAACTTAAAAATAGCCTATAAATAACATGCATAACTTGGCTTGAACATGAAATTCCTCAACAGAATTGTTAGCTAATATTATAATATGCCATATGCTTCAATTTAATCACCTGTAATTCAAGGCATGCATTTGTGGCATTTATCATGGAGACATTAATTTTATGCAGGCTTTAGCTTCAATTTTCTTTTATTCCTTGATATACTTGAGGCAACATTAACCCCAAAAACCGTCTACAAACATGCAATGTGCATATTTTTGTATCCATATTGTCACATTTCATTTATGGATACGAACATTTACTTGTTATCAGGGTAGCACTTAAGCTTTCTAATTAATGAAATTTCCAAGAGTAACATTTTCTGGACAAAAAATGCACAGTAATTTCCAGTCATACCTTATAAAGATCCATTGTAGCTAATACCATGTTTTCAACTTTATCTTTGACATCTTTACTAAATATTTCCATATGGCCCACCAAAATAGAGTTATAGATATACAATAGTGTTGTATCAGATGGAAATGTAACATTGAAAATGGCAAATTTGGATAAGAAGCGGGGATCCACAGCATTTCTCCCTCCTCCAGTCTCTCCCATAGCTGAGATAAACCCTTGAAGTTAAAAAGAAAGCCTTATTCAGAATTAAGAACCATGATTTTGAATTTTAGATTGATAGGAGAGGCAGGATCTTTATGGATATCAGAAAGAATTATGTTCAATTTACTGTTATTTACTCTTTAGGTTATCACACTAGAGTAATTATAATTGCCTGCAAGTAATTTTGTGGCAATGGGGATATTTAAAATTCACTTTTAATACTGAGAAAGTTTTTTATCTCCAAATTGTTTGTTTTTAAGTGTGCCTGTGTATTTCTGTATTTTTTCTTTATGAAAGTGGCTACCTAACTGATCTACCATGAAGGCAAAGCAAAAATAAAATATACTCTGCTATTCCTTTTTGTATGTATGTATATAAGAGATTGACCTCCCCTAACAAATCCTGAGGTTTTAAGGGATCCTATAAATAAATAAATAAATTACCAATAGGGGTGGAAAACATTATCACAAAAACAAGGGAATTTATCATTAAAACAGCTTCTCCTACTTTAGCTGAGGGATGTTAAGGTTTATAACGAGCTGAACAAATTTTCAGAGTAACAAAGCAAAAACACCTTGAAAATGGTGCTCTGAATTGAAATTACTTCCTTTGGAAGATAATTTACTTTTAATTCAATCCTTTCTGTCTATCACAAATGTGTGAGGAGTATAACAAAATAATTTGATAAAAATAAATGTTATTATCTAAAATCATTTGCTCATTTGACTTAAGCATTCAAAAAATATCTGAGGGCATCAGAAAAGATCTCTTTTGTGGTTCATTACATATAGGGACAATGGGTATGAACCAGATTTCTAGCAGGAGTCTGATTTTTCTCATGTTGCAATCAGTGAAGGTTGAATGAAAGATCATAGTGAGGATACAACAGTAGAAAGGAATTGTGATCAGCATACTCTTTCTTTGGGGTCAGGGGACAATGGAAGCAAAGCCAAGCATGCATGAATAAAAATCTGGTGGAAAGCTTGGGAAGAGAAATTTTGGAGTTATGCTAAAAATAAGAAATAATTTTATTAAATTACCTATGCAACAAAATGATTACATGGCTTAATTCTATAGTATGAAATTCACACTACAAATTATCTTGATTTTAATGCTTTGTTATTGATTTATCTTTTCTCTTTCATTTAACCAGATATGTACATTTTTCTAATTTTTGAATAATAACTGTTGACTTTTCAGTTACCTTCATTGTGGGAAAACAAAAACTTGATAAATAAATGACAAGAAATAAAATCATGTAATGCATAACTCCCGCAGATTCAAAGAATTTAGCATCAATAATTGGAATATAATCAATACTGTGAAGAATTTGAACAAAGAACACTTTTTGAGTAAATTCTGATTGGAGACTTCTATTGCTATACCAGAAATACTGAAAGAAAATAATAAATTAGAAGATTAAAATAGAATAACATTACCAATGTCCTTCACATTTTTCCATCCTAAATCTTTTCCCCTATCATAGAATCCATGTTTTTCAAACAACAGTTTCAGTAAGGCTATGGGCTGTTGTGTACCATATTGATCAACCTGTAATACCAATAAGAAATGGTCACAACTAAAAATGTTTAATAAACTTAAAAATGAGTAAAATCTCCAAAAGCACAAAAACAACTTATTATGTTAACTTCATAAAAACATAATATGTGGTATGGCTTACTTGTAGAATTAATTTAGCTTTGTTGTACAAAGTTTTTTAACATACAAAAATGTATCTACTAGATACTAATATTTGTGAAAAGCAGATCTTGTACAATTAATCAAATCACACATATTAAATATTATCCATGGACAAAGAATTAATAAGAAACTTAATTCAGGAAACTTAATTCAAACCTAATAGCAAATAGTTTTATTTCTTTTTAGTTCAAAGAGTAAGTAAAACATTATTACACTTCCAACAAAATTGTCTGCATCTAATTTTCCAAGAAGCTCCCTTTGTCTGATTCTTATAGTAACATATTTTCTGTTACTGCTACCCTTAGATGCTATTACCAAAAGTTGCTTTAATTTTTGTGACCAGCTTAAATAATCATTAAGTACATACAATTCAGAAAATAGTACACCAGGAATTAGCCAACTATTTAAAATATGTGTGCTGCATCTGCAAAATCCATGGTGTTTAGATGAACCATGAATCATGTTTCATATGGATCTAGTTTATTCAAAATTGAAAATATGAAACTGGATTACAGCTGCATTATTGCAATATCATAACTTTTCTTTCGCTATTTTCAACTGTATTCACAGGAATTTGCAAGCTAAAAATATATTTGGGCTGAGCATAATAAAGTTGCCTCTTTTGATCCCTTAATAAGCAACTTGCATAGCATGGCTGGACTCCGCCTGGACATTGGGGCTCAAGATTAATAAGGGTTTACAGCATTATGAGGCTATTAAAAGCCCAATAAAGGCCCTTAACCCAATAAGTACGTGAAAAATCATAGCCCTAGGCACATTTAACCCTAGCTGCACATTTCCTGAATGCTGTAATGATCAAACTCAAATGTCCCTCACATTTCCTACAAGGAGCACTTTCATCTGGGCAGAAATACAACCATAAATATGAAAAAATTTTGGTAGTTTAGTAGAGTAGTGATGAATAGAGATAGTAATATGAGATAGACTGATTCACTTGAGAATTAATCAAGATCCATTTATCAAGACCCATAACATATGATCTTGATCATATAAACAAATATCATCATCTGAATTATGGTAGTAAGTGAAGATTAATAATAAATATTAGTTAAGGACACTACCTGTGGCATGTTCAAATCATCAATAAAAATAATAAGCTTCTTTCCAAGGGGTGGGCCATAAGTATCTCTAGTCCTTTTCTCCAGAGTGTATTCCAAATTCCTTTGGACATCAAGAGAGGTAGTTCTTGAGGAGAAGTTCACATTCAAGATAAGCTGCAGGAAGAACATTATAAAAGCTATTGTTATTTTAAGACAGTTCTGGGAGAATTGCATTCTAATACGAGAGAATTATACTCGTATACAGCCAACTGAAACCTTACAAATAAAAATAAAATACCTCCACCAATTTAAAGTTTTTAAAAATTTGGTGGTGCATTAGCATTTACAGGCAAATGAAAAAAAAAACTGGAATCATAGGATATGTGCTAGAATCTGCATAAGAACTAATAGTTCACTCACAAAAAAATGTTTACTCTTTATGAATTTCACATAGAAACAATACATATTTCTTTTGTGCATATATTGTCCAAAATAAGAAGAAAAACACATCAATATGTACTTACATTAGTTTGTGTGTCCAAATTTCTCAAGTACTCTTGAATGGTTGCTGTTTTTGATGTACCACATCCACCAACAAGAAGAACAGGCCTCTCAATCTGTTCAATGAACATATTAATAAATGACTAAACTAAACATCAGTGTTACGAATTTTAACATATGCTAAATACTACCTGATCACATAATAAAAAATTGTGCTTGTAAAATATAGCCTGTTGGAAATAGGAAGCTGCAAATTTCAAAATAAATGCTCACATAAAATTAGGAAAATATATGTTATATAACATGAAACAATACTCCACTATGCTCTCTGTATAAGCCATGAATAATGAATCCTTTCAATATCTTTCATATTAAGATAAAAAATGAACTAACATTGCCTTGGTCGATTTATGTGTTATAATAGTAAAAAATCCTGTTATTATTTTCAGCTTTTTGTATCATGTTACGAATTTTAGCAGGTATCTCTAAAGTAAATGAATGACTTGATGCAAAGCCATTAAGATCCTTTCCAATGCAAAGCTTATTCAGGGGCTAGCAAATCATTCCTTTCTGAAACACTTTGTTAGAAAAAAATATCATCTGGATAAACTTTGAATTCAGTAAGTCGAAGAGCAGTTTCACCGAAATAAATAGATATATTTTAATGAAACAACATGCTACAGTGCATTTGTGAAACCCTTTGAATCTTTAATGATTTTAATGAACAATCTTTTCATGATGTTGCTGGTGTTCACTTTTGAGAATGAGACATGCCCAAAGTTTATAATATGGAGTTGAAAGATGGGAAACTGGTTACACCATGCCATATTTTGATGTAGCACATTTGAAATTGTATATTCAGTACTACCTGCAATAGCTAATGTGATGATAGTAAAAACAGACCTATTTTTTATTATTATACAAATAAGGTATAGAAATAACAAACCCACAAATAAGAAAGCTCATAACATTTCCATTCCTCAAATCCTTTCCATTGCTTGATAAATTATTCAATACTCCCGTTAGGAAATTGTAACATTAGTATACCATTGCAAATTAACCATGAGCTTTCTCAGAGCACATCCTTAAGGGGATAAATATTGTAATGTGTACCCATTTAGCAAGGATTCACTGCATAACTTTCATTCTTAGCACTATATATGCATATAACTATGAAATCCTTCTTCAAATCTTAAATGGAAGTACTACTAACACTCTGCATCTGTTGTATAAACCAAGTGGTTCTAAGGGTATCCACTGTAGGCACAAGGATTTCACTGAATTTCTTTAAGCGGTCATGCTCATACTGAGGGACTGACCACATCCAAGCATCCCAGTATCCTTCACCACTTTGTGGGTTATACTTCCAAACATAATCAAACAGTGTTTTCTCTGCAGTAGGGAAAAACCCTGAAATCAAGAAATGGAAATTAAATATTCAGAAACAATAGCAAATTTAGCTACTTGTATATTTTCTGATCACATAAACAATATAATTTTAGTTAATCCACACATTATTTGTTTCACAAATACATAGACACAATGGCAAATTTCTTATAAAAATTTATGCAGAATCTAAATTGGAAGGGTACTCATAAGACTCAAAAGGAAAATGATTTGAATATTCCGTAAACATTAACAATAAATATTAGCAAATAAAAAGAAGGCTATTTGACCCATAATTGAATGATAAATACATGTAATTTCATGCATAAAATATGATCTAATGTTGATCTAGTGTAATAACATTTTTGTAGAATGGCAGATTTGAATAAGGGCAGTACCCTTAAGTGACTGTTTATGGATTAAGCACTAAAATTGTATTTATTTGAGCTGTAATTTCCCATATCTAGTTGTAATGCATCTCATGTTGTAATGCAATATCATTAGATGACAGTAAATAAAAAGACAGAAGTATATTGAATATTTGAAAACAAACAACTTTGCTTTTCCACTTAAAATTTTAATTTTAAGTGGAAAAGCAAAGCTGTTTGTTTTTTAAGATTATCAATATGAAGATTTTCCACCAAGTTACGCCAGAAACTGTTTTATTTACAGAAGTATATATTATTATTATAAAAGAGAATCCAGAAAGTAACTTACATTTGCATGTAATGAGCAAAGAAGCGGGGGAGCTGAATATTTGCTGTATTGACACACACAATAAGGCAATATGTCTCGAGATGTAGTGTTTGGAAGGTCGCACCACTTATTGTTTGTTTACAGTAGCAAGTCAAACTGAACATTACAATTGGAAATCTCACCAAATGTAATCCGTTTAGTGATAAGGATTTTACTGGCGATAAACTTCAAAGCTGCTGACACTAATTGGAAAATTTGTGCTGTGCACCGAATAAGTGATAAGTGACAGTGTTGTGCATCAGTGATGTTATTAGTTTAAGAGTGAATGGACAAATGTCCATGATGTCCAAGAACTGGCCATCCATCAGTTCATCTGTCACATGGCTAGGTCAACCACTGCGGTCCTCATCATGAACATTGATATGGCCATTTTTAAACCAAATTCAGCACTGACTCATTCTGCCTTCACTCATTATTCTGCATCCATATACTTCACAAAGAGGCCAATGAATTTCAATTGGCTTGTGATTTTTGCCAGTAAAAACCTAATCACAGATCACACTTCATAACTTGTTGTATTTTCTATCGCAGCACACATTTTAACAGTTTGCAGAGAGCAAAGTAGAAGAACCACAGCCTGCACCTTACCACTGCAGGATATGCACTGAAGATAGGGGTTTAGACACCAAAATGGTAAATCTAGCCCTACCCATGTCCACGCTAGGCTGAAACATAAGCTACTTTCTGGACAGCCCTCATACTTTATTCATTGGCATAAATGGTACAACCAAATTAAATGTCTTCAATATAAATATTACTCAATATATAAACATAAATCCCTTTATGTGTTGAATACTGTCATAAAGGAATTCATCAATTAAATAAAGTGGGTTAGAAAGTAAACGGGTGTAAACCCTCTTCTTGTAAAATGGGATAAATCCAATTTCAACTGAGTTGGCAGCCAGTTATACTATTGAATGTTTCCATTATGAAATGAGTTTTAAGTTGAGGACAGTCTACAATAATTAGTATTCAAATTCACTTTACCCCTAATGGCACAGTTATGGATGAGAGATCTTAATTGGTAAGATTCTAGATATACTTTCACATGAATCAGAGCCTTAAAGATATTAAAAAAACTAAATATAGTCATGATTTTATGCCTAATAAAAAAAGGCTTGCAGAAATAATGTGGTGATATATTAGCAAGAGAGCAAATAGCTGTTTTTTTGTGCTATCCATGGTGGGGAGGAGAGAGAATTGTTGGCAGAGATCCAAATGAGATAGAAAAGGTTGATGCAGAGCATTTTGATTGGTAATGGAATGCCAAAAACTGATACAGGAAAGAGCATTACACAAGCTAGGTAGGGGTAGGAAAAGAATAAGCATGTCAGATGAAATAAAGGTGGAAAGAGTGTATGTGGAATTGAAGAAGAGTTTAATGTAATGTCATATTGTTTTGCTAAGAGATGAATAGAAATTTATCAATGTTCAGTCTGAGTCCATCTAAAACCTACCTTAAAAGGTATACTACCTAATAATAACAACTCAAATATATGATAAAAATTAACTTACCAATAGTGGCCTTGCTGTTTGGTGTATCGTCATAATTTAAATATGATACAGTATTTTTCATGAATGCATCCATTTCCACTCTACCCTCTGCAGTTAGAAGAGCTCCTACTGACCAATTTATTGCTAAAAGAACAAAGCATTCCATGGTTTCTCTGGTTAAATTTTGAATTGACTGTTTAGTAGGAAACAGAGAATTGAGAAGGTAACAGAGCTGTGATACCTGTAACAAAAAAAGATTTTTCTTTGGGGGAACTCAAGATGAAATTATGGTACTGCATAACATAGAAGTCATATAAAAATAGAAATGAGGATTGAGTTTAGAATTGAGAAGGTAAAAGAGCTGTGATACATGTAACAAAAAAAGGATTTTTCTCTGGGGGAACTCAATAAGAAATTATGGTACTGCATAACATATAAGGCATATAAAAATAAAAGGTAAACACCTATTTCAGCAAGGAAAATGGTAAGTATATATTTTTTTATAAATAACCCAAAGAATTATTTAACAACTAGTTTGAAACTCCAATGAATTTTATAAAACACCAGTATACACTCATTTTATTCTAAACTAACACCTTTGCACTCCTGCTTCACAAAAAGATTTTTTTGGTACTCTGTAACTTATTATTATAAGTATTACTGTGCAAAATATTATGTACTCATTACTTTTTATTTCTCTTCCCATGTATATTACATATACTACTTACTCTTTTGAGAAATTTGGTGACAAAAATGCTCACCATAAATGTGGAAAATTATGGCATTCAGTTATATATTCTTTTTTAATACAAAGTTTTTACATTTTTTGTAGAAATTAAATATTCAATGGATCTCTTGAGGAAAAAAATATTTCATTGCACATCATTTTTAGAACCCACCTTTTTATATTCACCTAGAAAATGGTACATCACTACTTCTCACTGAAGTTCAAGACACTCTGCTACAGGCAGAGGGTATATAAAAAGGTAATCTTTTCAGAGCAATTAATTAATGAAAAATGATCCCTGATACCAGAATGAAATAACTCTATGATAAGGACAGAGCTGTTTCTTCACATAACAAATGTGTTCTGTGACAGATATATTTTTAAAGCTATTTTTATTTCAAGGTTCTTTAAGGAATAGAATCTTTAAACTTATGCGTTAATCACTGAAGTCATAAATACTTCAACCAATTGAAAAAACTACATACCACACCAAGATCAGTTTGTGAAATAATCATTTTTGGAGAACTTCTGGATGGACCAAGTGGTCCAATTTTTAAAAAGCCAAGAACATTTTCTATGTATTGTTTAAATATATCTTCAATAAAGCTCTGCTGTTCTGGGTCTGGCCACTCCATAATCCATCTCTTAAGAAACGGCTTGTATCCCAGATCTTGTGGATCTACATACACCATTCCAGCACGGGAAACTGTGGCAGGTGATGCATACTGCAAATCACCAACCTATATTGGAAAAGATAACACAGTGAAAGCCAAGACTTAAATTGTTTGATTATATGATTACCATAAGGGCTACTTCGGATAACTTTGAGGATTTTTTGATAATATAATTGGTTTTTTCATCAGACAGCATTAAATTCCACATAGAGCATGCCAAATCCTTTGCTAACAAATTTAATTTTAAATAATTTAAAACACAACAAAGTTCTTCTTTTTTATTGCTCAATGCTACCTTACATTACCCTGTGAAGTCAGACAATTTCTGACACTTCATTGTTTTCAAAGAATCTAGTTGGAACTAACACTAGTAATTTAGGGCATTATTTTTCATTAACTTAAGTTTAATTAGCAATATGCATGTCATTAGCATCAATTGGGTGATGAATAATGATATTGAATAATTCTATAATCCTTATTTATTGCTATCTACTAGAAATTCGAAGCATCTAAATAATAGAAAAGATAAATGTCCTTAAAATTAAATTTGGCATAGGTAAGAACACAATGACAAAATTGTGTCAATGTCATTTATTGATTCTATTGTGCTTATAAAGTTCTTCTGTCTTTGATTAATGTCAAAACTGACAAGAAGAAAATATACTTAATAATATTTGTAGTCTTGATGAAGTTCATTTCCTGTGCAGTCATTGCAGTTCCTCTGTCTTTGATTAATGTCAAAATTGACAAGAAGAAAATATCCTTAGTAACATTTGTAGTATTGATGAAGTTCATCTCCTGAGCAGTCAATGCTTTATCAGCTGTGACAACCCTGAAGATGACTCTTTCAATCCAAAGTGTTAGTAGATAGTGCAACTATCATACCTTCTTGTAAGTCATAGTTTACACCAGTAGTAGTTTTAGGGGAGGTGACAGGGGCTGACAGCTGAGGTAATTTGTACCATTAGGGATGAATTGGAATGGAGGAAGGGTGGAGAGAAACCTACCATTAGCATTAGGCTACTCCTAACAAAAGGCACCAAGGGGTCCACAGGTTAACATCCCACCCAACAGATGGCATGCTCTCTTAAAGTGCTCTCCATGAACCACCTCAGGTAGGGATGCCACACAGTTTACAGCAGCTTCTTTATTTTCTATTAAGTCATGCATAACAATGTACTTTCCAGAAGTATTACTCAACCTTTTACTATGTCTTCAAGGAAGTGGATCGGTTTTACAATCACTGTTTCCATTTTACACTTACTAATTCCATTTGGTGTTGGTCTCAGATGTTGAATTAGGGCATTTTTTCAACATCCCTTTGATTCTTTTCTAACAATCTTTGTGTTTTTCAGGTGAAGCACTTTGAGAAAAATATCTTCTCAATTACACAACACAATTCCAGAAGCTCTGAAGTCTGAATTTAAATTTGATGAAGTACATGCATTTGCACCCACTTTTTCTAGTATATTCTTCAACATTACAGGAAAACCCTACTTTGAGGAGTTGGTTTCTTCCATTTAGTTTAGGGCTTTCCTCCAGATATTGTGAAATGGTTGGAGCAAATTCATCAACTGGCTGTAAAAGATGAGTTGCATTTGGTAGAAGAAAAACAAATCTAAATTCACTTCCTTTGCATAACTGCTTCATTTTGTTGGATAGATGACTTCACAAATATAACCAATTGGGACTCTGAACTAAGGTAAATGTTCAGGAACCAGTACTTGAAAACTTCTATGTCAAACTATCCCAACCAATTATGGCTGTACACTGATTCTACCATATCACCAGGTCTGTCCACCTGGGATATAAATACATGTATTTTGCCTTCAAATACAATTTATGAATGTTAATGTTGGCTAATAGCTGATACAACAAACATCACCATGAGATCTGCTTTAGAATGTTATGTATTTCTCTCAGGTACTTAAAAGCTTCATTACAATGACTTACATTTCCAGGATCAATCTGACCTTGGTCTCATCGTTATTGAAAATATTTAATGGTGGTACATTCAAATTAGACAATCAATCCATCAATGCCTCCAAATCCATCAAACTCCAATCAATGCATCAAAATTTTCAATTATTTATGAATCAAGCTGATTAAAAAGATGTTCTGCTGTGAAAAAACCTTCTATGGGATTTCACAGCAATACTTTCTTAGGCTTTGTGAAAATATTGGTTGGCCCATCAACACAACTTCCCACTTCCCTCCACACTTTTTTCTTTCTCCTTATTTTATGGAATGGCCCCCACTGTGATAGTAGTATGAGAACAACCCCTTTAGGCCATTCAAAAAAGATTTGGAGTTATCACCTACTCTTTGACTTTCACCCTTTTTAATACTTGTCTGATGTAATTTGATGAACCCCTAAATGGAAAAATAAATTACAAATTATTACCCCCATACAGAAAAAGTCAGTTTCCCTTTGCTTATTACCTATTGTAATAATATTCATGTTTTTTTCTTACATTCCGCAACATCTCAAGTTTACCATTTTGATTCAAAAAAGGATTTGATCTCACTTATATTCCCTAAATGAATACCCTTTACAGACCCCTCAGCAACTTCACCTGTGGATATCTTCACTGGACTTCTCATTTGCATTTGAAATTCTGTGGTTTCTGAACTGAACAGATGAATCTTTTTTCTCATTGGGCCAGATTAAAGAATGAGGGTGAATTACCTTGAGGCACATGCAGAAGAACCTCATAAATGAGACAATCAAATTTAGGCCAGGATATCCATTTTTTTACAATTGGGCAAAAATGTTTTGTCATTCCAAAAGCAGTTCTTGATTACCCACACTTTTTATTGATCACCCAAATGACTGGCAAATGGGACTTCTAATGCCCTTTCATTGCTTGTGACTATTGTGAGGGAATAGTCCAATTTTAAGGTTCCAATTTTAAGTCACAAAATGCATTTGCTCCTAGCAACAATGTGAATTAGCCTTTGAATGGTTTGAATCCTCATTAATGTTTCTCTTCCCTAAAGGTGAGGGGTGGGAGGAAATCCTCTTCCAAACTAGTCCAGTTTCATCAACTTTAAAAACAAGCCAAGAAGGAGTCAATTTCAATAATTTATTTGAGTTCATCAAGGAATCCCACAGCTGCTTGCTTCTTTAGTGGTGCTTGTTGATTCATCCACCTAAGGAACAGTGTAAATACTGATTTGCCATTTAAAACTCTGAAACCAACTGGAGTTGGCACTGGACAATTCATAACATTGATCACCTTTGACTTACTTCAAAGACTCAAAGTGAGAGCACTGGTGTAAATGACTAATTGTGTAAGACGCATATAATTTGGCCATGCGGAATCATTCCTTGAAATAAGGAGTTTTTCCATTTGTTCAAATTGAAAACTACAAAAATGAGCAAGTTTTTTTGTAAAAAGACCCATTACAGATGTAACTGAACTTTAAATTATTTCTATGCTAAAAACAATAGCTCACTCTTTAATGTTATGGAGTTAAATTTAAGTGCATTGTCACTCCAATGCTCCCTAAAGTCAAATCACTCCACCACTTTATCTATTCCATCACTTTTCCTTTTTAATTTAATAGTATTTTCTGGTTTTTGAATTGCAGGTACCTGTCTTTTTTTCCCATTTTATTTGACCCTTCAGTACAAAATGAAACTATCACAGGTAATATAAATTTCCCTACAATTTCATATGAAATAATCCTCTTGGATAATGTAGGCAAATAACAACAACTATCAGTTTTTCATCTGCTCCAATGTTTTTACCTGCATTGCGTTACATTATTGTCTCTCTCCCCACAGAACAGACTGAATATGATTTATTTTTTAACAATATTTTTAAACAAATATCTTTTTAAAAGTGGCATATAGTGTGTTTGATGCTGTGTGTCTTGCATGAAATTATACCATCAAATGGAAACCTTATTTGCACTAGGGTGAAATTGTACTCATCAAACTTGCTCCAAATGAGGAAAGTCCAAACTGTGTTATAGGACAGACAGCACATGCTTTGGTAACTCAATTTGCTATTTAATGAAATCTAGAACCATGCATCAAATGTGTGTGATGCAGAAGATGTGGCACTCACAGATAGTTGCTATGTGGGTAATGAACCAACACTGTAAAATTAATTTCATTTTTACACATGCAAAGTAATTGCTACTTGGCAACAATTTCAGAATACTTTTATGTAAAAACCTCATCAATCTGGTTCTAAAACAATAAAATTCCGCAAAAATAATCTGGCATATAATAGATATTTCTACAAAATACTTTCCAAATTGATATTTCAGAGATAACAGGACTTTATAACAATTCTAGTTTATTGAGAGTCAGATTAATATGGTTGTACCATAAGAATCATCCACAGGTCTGTTATTAAATTATATCCCCATTTGTCAGTAGGATCTAATAGAACTATGAACTGCATTTATAATACACTGACTTACTGAAAGTTTAATCTTCAAAATGGCCATGGATGGCCTTTAATGTCAGCATAATTCGTATTCAGATTAACCAAATATGAAAATGTTTTGATAATCACTAAAGTGAATGAAGTTTTGTTTTTAAGGCAATATGACTTTTAACACATTGATCACATTCAATCAGCTAATATTGAGCTAATATAAAGCTGTTAACCATTGAGTGAAATGCTTCATTTAAATTAGAATAATTAAAAACTTCAATTAACTTAAAGCTATAAGCCTGCAAAAACAACATAAAATCTCACTTATTTATGTTAAAGAAGTTATCCAGTAATTGAAATATGCTTGGTCGACAAGTTTTATGTATGCCTTTCACTGTCAAAACTTTCTTCCAAAATCTTACTGACCTCAAACAGTAGTGCACAGTATGGCTGAAGGCGAATACGCTCTCCATTGGCTAATGTAAGAAGTTTATTATCATCCATCACAGAATTCATATTTTCAATCCACAAGGCATCAACATCACCATCGAATAATATATAATGCTGTTCTCCCTCAGTAGCAAGAGGACGATTCATTTCACGAAATATTTGAGAGAGAAGACCATCAGTCCAATCTCGAGTAGCAGGGTCAAGTATTCCATACAGCTCAATTACAGAACAAGCCTGCAAAAGAAAATACTCATGTAATAGAAATATAATCAACAGAAAAATTTTACTGATATGGCATAAGCAATTGTATGACAGTCATAAGCAATTATACAACATAATAAAGGATAGGAGCAGTGCGTTTTGTGGCACGCACTGCCAGAAGAAAGAGATGAGCCACATTGGTCAAATATAAATTCAAACACGAAATCACGAACACTAAATATACACACACACACAAACACATGTGTATATATATCATTATGTTAGAATATCAAAATATTTTCTTCAAAAACATAAAACTTATTTTTATCCATTCAGAGCTTTCCCTTGAATACTTTACCTTTGGATTTAAAATTGATAACTTTGTAGGCCTTCCAAGAGCTGTGTGGGTCTTCACCAAAGTTTCAATTACAACTGTCTTTCCACCTCCAGTAGGCCCAACAACCATGGTCGAGTGCCGTGTAGACATAGTTTCATACATTTGAATTACTTTGTCCACCTAAATCAGAGTGGTTTAAAAAATGTTTAATATGCATATTATGAATAATTGTAGAGTGGGGTGAGTTTAGACATTTTTTATGCCTTAAAACTGTTTACTCATTAGTGTTCTTGCTGAAATACCTGTTAACTGAGATTTATAATAACTAAATTCCAAAAAATATGTACTGCAAAATTTAAAAAAATCACCTAAATATAATTTATTTCTTAAAAAATAAAGTAAAATTACTGTATAAACACACCTCTTTAGTTTGGGCAACTTTGGTCATAAAATTCAATACTAAAAAAATGGGGTATGCACAATCTTAGTCACCAGATATCTCTTTTAATGAAAAAATATACCATTTAAAAATGGGTGCAACAAAAGGTTCTCCTTTGTTGTTAGTCATTGTTCATTTATGCATGGATACCTTTAAAAATGAAGCTTGAACATCCATCAATTAAAAACTATCCTCCTGGTTTATGCATGTAAATGATAGATTTTTATTTGGCACTACAGAAATAATTCTTTAGGAGAATTTCACAAATATCTGAATAGCATTCATAAAAACATCAAATCCAAAAAATAAATTGAAAAAGATGGCTCCTTACTTTTCCTTGATTTGCTGGTCAGGGGGAGGCAAGATGGAAACCTCACCAGAAGATATTTGACATACATTAAGCCATATTTTCAATCCAAACACACTAAAACCTATTTAAATGTCATGCCTCAACATTACTCATATCCGAAGTCTAGTGTTACTAAGATATTACATCATCATGTCCCACCATTTTCAATTTCACCCAACAATATTTTCCTTCCCCTGCCATGCCTAGAACTCCATTATTTGATTTCCTTTCCATCCATTTTATTTTTTCCAATCTTCTCTACACGAAAATCTGAAAGCCCTCCAATTATACTCATGCTTCAACCTCAACAACCAAGTTTCTGAACCAAACAATAATATTCTCCATATAAACATCTTTACTTAAGGTTCCGATCATTAACATTGCCTTTGCAACTGCTTCTTCCTTTAATATAATTCTTCTCTTGATGCCCCAACTACTCTGTTAACCCTCATCCAAAACACCTACAAAATAGGTGAACTGTTTTGAAAGAATATGCATGGTGGGAATGGATGTACCTTCATCTCTTCTAGCAAGGTATCTGGCATTCCTCACAATCAACAGTTTTTTCCCAAAATCTTGCATCATGAATCTAAAGACTAAAGACTCAATATCAAGGAACTTCTGGGCATCTTGTGACAGAATATGAGGCCTGTTAAAAAAGTATTCAACTTTGAATTTTCCAGCACACAGTAGTGATGCTAGGGTGGCATCACTGTGAACAATGGGAGGAGACATCTTAATGTACATGCAAATGTTTTTTCCACGTTTGAGTTGAATCAGTCCCTGCCTGCTCAGTGAGGTGCTGTCATATGTTTTCATCACTTTTCAAGTTCTCTAATTTCTCCTTTCAATTCTCCAGATTATTCATCATACCTGATCCAGATTTTTTTGGAAAAACATGGAATTCCAGTCATTCACCAACCTTCCCACTTTCCAGACATGGCTCCTTGTGGCTTCTGGTTTTCCAAAATCGAAGATGCCATTGAAAGGATTCAATTTTGAGAGTAGGGAAGAGATAATGCAAAAGGTAATGTGGGAAATAAACACCACTTCAAAAGAAGCCTTACAGAAGTGTTTTTAGCAATGGAAAGATTTGTGGGCTAAGTGTGTGTTGGCACAAGGAGCCTACTTTGAAGAGGATTATGGTCCCAATCCCATCATATACATAATCTATTTTTTCCATCCAATGGTGAGATTGTTTTTAGACAAACCTTGAATGAGAGATGACTTGGCTTTTGTCAAAAATTCTTCCCACAATAACCTTCCATACATAGGAGTACAACAGTCCTCATACAACAACTGATTCCATTCCTACTCACATTATCTCCCCCTCCAATTCCTCCCTAAACTCACCCCACCCAAACCTGCTCATCCAGTTTTTGCAATACACGTACCTCACTCCAGATTTTTAAACTTGTATTGCATACATAATAAGCATTGAAATGCTTTGTATGAAATGAATGGCTATCCATTTCATACAAAGTATATATATACACAAAACCACCTGCGAGCACCCTTGTCTCTTCTCTGCCCCTGTCCGCACCATGCAACCACCCACACTGCAAATGCTGCCATCTCTTAAGACCCTCCACCTCCCTTACTACCAACTAAAACATTATATATCGCCTCTCTGATAACTTCTACCCGGCCTTCTACATGGGTGAATGCACAACCACCCTTTCCCTCCACATGAATAACCACCGCTATCCTACCAAATCTCCCACCCTCCTTAATTATCCCATCCCTACTCAGACTGCTTCCCACAACCAATCTTTCGATGACCGTTTCAGTGATAGAAACCCTTCCCAAATCTGAAAGTAGCATAGAGGTGAGAACCCGCAAGATTGTGCATATCTGGGTGCTCCAGTCATTCAAAACCTTGGGCTGAACCAAGCCCACTGAATGCATCCAATAGCTGCCTACATTTCCCTTCCCCCCCCCTTGTCTGTTTCCTATTGGTCCCTTACCTCTCCTCCCTTCACCCTTCCCATGCACATGCCCTCAGCGCTCTTCCCCGAGAATGCCATTCTGATGATGACAGACGTGTCATCATATATGCATTACTTGAGGGGGTTTCCTGATGAGGGATCCAAATATATAGGAGTGAAATATTTGTCAATTAGGCTGTTTTATCATTTTTAGACTTTTAAAATTAAATAATTTGTCATTTTGGCATTCAAGCATTAAAACCTATTTAAGTCAGAACTCTATAAAATATGCAATTGTATAAAATACAAAACTCAAATTACAATATAAAATTATAGAAGTTTCATTTGGAAGATTTTCAGCAGCAATGAAATGGCATTATTTAACCATTTATATCTAAATGAAAGCATTTTTAAAAATTGCAAATATTCAAAGATTAAATTTTTAAGTGCAAATGGCAAATATCAAAAATTTATTTTGAATCCTTAATCCCTTATATGTGTGTGATATGTAATACATATTTGCAAATTTCAAGCCAACCTAAAACACACTTTACACTTTAGCTGTAATGAGTACTCTATCACTCAACTAAATCAACAAAACCCTTAACAAATGTTAAATAAGTTATGCTACCTGTGTTTTAAGAACAATGTATCCATCCTCTGCAATTATACGTTCAACACAATTTTTGAATTCGGGGTGAGTCACTCTAGGACAGCTCAGACCAGGAAATAGGTCATATATGAGACCCAGAAAAAGTGGAACATCATCATAAACAAACTTTGGTAGGTTCATATCCCTATGAATGAAAACACATTTTATAATTCACATTCCAACATAATTTCAATTTCAAAAATATTCAAAATATTGCATGTTTAGGTATTGCATAAGTTCTCTTTACTTATTCACTTATGATTGATAAAATAAGTTTACTACACAGGTATTACACTATATATTATGTGAATAATAATAATAAACAAACTGATATCAGTTCAATGTCGTTTTATTGGATTTTCAGTATTAGTACACACAATTTTTACCTACAACTTTTAACCGAGACAAATGAGAGAGCATGGATTTTTATGTTATTTTGGATATATACTTTGGAGAACTAGGGATAGGCTATGGTTTACTCATTCTACACACACAGGTTGCACTTTAAGTGGCAGTGGGACAAATTATGTTCTGCTCCTATGAATTAAAGTGATTGACAGTCAAGTGTGCCTTCAAACCAACTTTAAACATTATCAGTGAATCCTGGGAATCATAAATTAAATATATATAAATACAAGTACCAAGAAACACATTAAAACAATAATCTTTACAAACTTATATGAGAACTCATAAAGTGACCATGTAAACAATTAAAATTCATGATTGCTGCATCATATTGCTCACTACAGTACATGACACGGCAGATTACACTTTCAGTTTTAGCAAAACTATCAATGTAGGGTTTTACATGGTCTATTGAATCCCAGGTAGATCAATGGGAATGATATAGCTACTAAATAAATTTTAATTATTATCGCATATTCTCATATGCCAGTTCACTGTATATAGATTTAAGTGGTGAAGTACAGGTAATGGCATGCTGTCTATTGATTAAATCCTTCAAATGAATAGTAGCTTGTTTTCAGTGAAAAAATGTATAGTGTAATTCTAGAATTTGGCTTTGCTTTTAGCATGCTGGCAAAAATGAGACAAAACTAACCAGTGCCATGACTAATAGTAGGGAATATTGCATATGGTAAGAATATGTTCAAAGATATTAGTACAGTATTAGGATGATTACAATTAGTATGAATCATTGGTGGTGTTAGAGGCAATACCTCTGAAAAAATAGTATAAGTTGCTGATTCATATAAGATTATTACTGCTGGTGACCCATATAAAATTTTTATCCAAAATGTTTGGTATTCAGGCCAATGTGCATCACCACCAGTTTTTATGGTAAAGATAAACCCACAACATATTTTTTTGCTAGTGATGTGACTTAAAAAATAAACATTATATGTACGAGGAGATGAGGAGGACCTGAGTCTGGGATTGGAGGAGATTAAAAAGGAATTAATTATTATTTGACACATGCTCCGACTGCAGAAAATGGTTTATGTATAACAATATTTTTGCCTGAATATATAGTTCCAATATACAATATTTGTATTAGAAGACAAAGGATTGATCATTTTCATGAATATGGAAAACCTAAATTCCACTCCAAGTTTCGCTATTCCCTCCAAACTACCATTATTGAATAGATTTTTTCATGTTTTTCACAAATAAACTGATCCCTTAAAGGCAAATGTTTTCCTCATATGACAAATGGTTTTTTTTTCAATAAAAATAAATAAGTACAGTATCACCTTACATGGCAGTGCAGCAATGATGTTAAAGAATATATCCTGCAGTTGCATTTTCATGTGAGATATTCACTAACATTACTAGCATTCAAATTATTTCATTTGTCCATTGTTTTCATATGATAAACTCTATTGGATTCTTGCACATATTTTATGTATAATTCAATTGGTATATCTAATTAGAATTAATACACAATTTCCATTGCTAACAAATGCCTGGATTTTCCATTAAAAATGGAGTTCAAATATTGGTTTTGAAAGAAAAGGAGGAAGAAGTGCTTTGTCGGCTATATTGCGACATTTAATGCATGGACAACTTTTAATAATTTGACTTTATTAAATATTTGATTTGTGATTAAATTTTTAAGGAAAAATACTGCTTCCCTCTATAATAATAAAATGCAAATTCAGTGAGAGATTTTACCTTAGAGCTCGCATCAGAACAACTTCTTCATTGATATCCGGAGAGCCCCTCTTCAGTTCTCCAGCCATTACTAATACAGACTTCAATGCTCGAAGGCCAAAATCATAGTGATGTTGCTTTGAAAGTTGCTCTCGAGCAAGTTTGTACAGTACAGTCATCTTCTTGGCTAGAATCTTCAAATAATTGGTTTATTGAAAATATTATATGGTATGGTTTTATGAAAATAACATGAAGTATAATAAATCTAACTAGTAAAGAAATTAAAATAATCAAATAGCTTCAATTATTCCAGTTGCACCTTCAATATTCAAGATTCTGAGTAATAATGCAGCCCAAAGATATTGAAATAAATTCAATGACAAAACCTATGTACACAGACTTCTATCTATAGCTTGTTGAGTTACTACTTCAGTTGTGCAGTGATGGCATGTCATTCTGTTTAATTAGCATGGGTTCATTTTAGTTATATAAAATTTTTGTTATTAATTTGCAGTAGGTAGCATAGGTATCTGACAGATACACCAGCTCTTAGTTTGCCAAACAAGTCCTGGCTGTAGGGATTTGTGTTGTAATGGCTTAATAGCACCATACAAGTTTTTTCAAAGTGATTGAGAAAGCACTACCCAAAAACTAAAAATAATTGCTAGCTGTTAAAACAAAACTAAATTATCTATTGCCCTCAATTTATTTCATATTAGTTTAGTTCATTCATTTAGACATATGTTTAATCAATGATCATGTGTACTGCCATTATTTGTTCATAAATGATTATTAATTAATTAACTGAGTTGAAACACAAAACAAATATAGGTATAAGGTATTCTTTACTTTTCAACTTGATTAAATGCATTTGCATATTCTCATTAAAATGCTAATAAATAACTATAAAATAAGCCTTTTTTAGATTTTGTATAGTATCACTAAAATGGTGCAAGGTCCAGAGAACTACAGTGGATTAGTAGTATTTAGTTTTTTCCAACATTTTCATTTTGAAATACACAATGGACCATTTGGAAAGCAAACGAATCCACAGTACCTGTTGAATCTGCCCTAAATAATGCTGTTCACATTCATAAAAAAGAACAAATATTTTTTAGTCTGAACTAGCACTTATAAAATAAAAAAATATATAATTTCATAGTAAGTCCATAAGAAAACAGTACATCTTCTTGGGGATCAGAGGGACACTTACCAATAGTACATTAAATTAGACAACTTAAAATCATTTTTATATTATACCATATTTTGCTCAGTCAGTCCAGCACTTGTCACATAAAATTCACTGTTTTACCTTATATGCTAATATAAAACCCAAATAACTTCAATAATACCAACCTTTGCCGTAAGAAAACCTTCAGAAAACAACATTATCTGACAAATTAGCTCTAAGTCAGGAACCACACACACAACGGGTCGAAAAAGAGCCTTCACAGATTCTGGTAACTCAGTTCGTCCAGCATAACCAGGATTCATGGTGATGAAAATTCCCACCTTATCATCTAATTTGATCTCTTTGCCTTCAAACTAGTATAAATGAAATATAAAATTTCCATTACAAAAAAGAAAATTTAAGGCAAATAAAAATCATTTTTCACTTTATACTACCATGAAAATAGTAAGCTTTTGTAGCAATGCACTTCGGATAGTTCGCAACTGTGAGGAGACCACCGATAGTACTGAAATATCAATTCTGTTGAATTCATCAAAGCATCCCCATGCACCACATTGTGATAATCCAGCAAGGATTGTTCCCATGGCTTTAAAGTCCATACCCTCTCCGCAGTTAGTTACAATGCATAGTAATCCCATTGCCTTAGCCAAATCTTTAGTTGTTTCAGTCTTTCCGGTTCCAGCTGGGCCTAGAATCGAAGTGGGACCAGAAGTTAATTATTGAAGCCATTGTAAATGTCATAATAATGTGCAGAGATAAACAGAGAAATAAATTAATATCTAACACTAAGTGGGGAAAAAGAAAATATATCAACAGTTGCAGCCATTTCCCATGCAATGCATTACATTTTTATGACTATTAATGGAGAAAAATGGCTTCTGGGTAAGTGGAAGCCTGATAATATGAGAGCTCATGATCCCCACAAAATTGTTTACTATATCATTATTACCAATGGCCATTCAATAATCATATATTAGCATATTCCCATGACTTTTGAGGATATTATAGCTGTAATAGTAACTTTAACGGAGTCACCCGTATATCGATTCGAACCCGGATATCGAGGGATCCGGGTTCGAATCCCGGTCAAGGCGAATGATTTTTACTCTCTGAAATGGTTGCATTATGATATTATAGCTCTCAAATATTTGCATTTTGTATCGTAAATATAAGGATATCATCACATTGTAGAATTATTCACCTGGTTCTATAATAGTTACTCAAGATTTTTGTAAATTCAAAGTAAAACTCTTCACGTATTGTAGGAAAAAATCATATTACACTGTAAAAATGTATAATACATACAGTGCCATATTTTTTTTGGTAATTGTATGTAACTGATGTAGTCATGTAGACCTAGACGAGTATACTTGTATACTATCTTAATGTGTCTTAGATTTTTATATACAAATCATTGGAAAAATAAATATTACTGATATTATAGATATGAAAGTAAAGCAAAACGAGGGCATTGGCAAATCTGCAATTAAAAAATTTTGATATCCATTCCAATTGCTTGTTCCAGTTAACAGCAGTAGAGTCCATAGTTAATTATGTCATTAATGCATTTGAAGAAAAGGAATCAGTCTCAGTGACACTATGTGACCTTAGTAAGGCCTTCGACTGTGTTAATCATTCAATATTACTAACAAAGCTAGAACATTATGGTATTAAGGGAGTTGCATTGAAACTAATGAAGTCATATTTGGATGATCGCCACCAATTGGTTGAACTTGATGGCTGTCGGTCTGCAGCTCTTAAAGTAAAATGTGGTGTACCACAGGGCTCTGTGCTTGGCCCAGTACTTTTCATCATCATGATTAATGATTTGCCCTGTAATATGAAACCTAGATCTGTTTTATATGCTGATGACACTACTTTTGTGCAAAAGTGTCAACATCTAGAAGATGCAAAGTTACGATCTAGCGCTACCCAAAAACAGGCTAAGGAATGGTTTGAAGTTAATCATTTACAATTAAATACTAACAAAACTCAGCATATTGTGTGCAGTCTTAAATCAAAAATAACTGATATTGAAACTGCTAAAATACTAGGAATTTATATTGATACAAAACTTAATTGGGAGACTCACATCAGTCAGACCTGTAATAAACTTAGTAAAGCTGTTTATATGTTAAGAAAGCTCAACTTTCTCATTTCAAATGAGTATCGTTTAACACTTTACCATGCCTTCTTTCAATGTCATTTGAATTATGGTGTTGAGTTATGGGGTCATTCCCCTCATGTTAAACAAATTTTGCTACTGCAAAAGAGAGCTATTCGCTCTCTTGCTAATATACCACCACGTGATTCCTGCAAACCTTTTTTTGTTAGGTATGGAATCATGACTGTATTCTGTTTGTATATCTTTAAGGCTCTGATTCATGTGAAAGTTAATCTAGAAACTTACCAATTAAGATCCAACCTCCATAACTACTCCACAAGAGGTAAATCGAATCTAAATACTACTTATTGTAGATTGTCATCCACATACAACACATTTCACAATATGAACATAAGACTGTATAACTATCTCCCTACTCAGTTGAAATCAGATGGTATCCAGAGTTTCAAGAATAGGGTATATACCTGGTTACTTGCTCACCCACTATACTCATTGGATGAATTCTTTTGTGACAATGTTCATCACATTTAAGAAAGTATGTTTATATGTTAAATAATACTTATATTGACGACATTTAATATGGTTGTACCATTTTTAAAATGAATAAATTATTATTATTATTAACATTCCAAAACATAATGCCAGATTGAATCTATAAATAACAGATAAACCTCCAATGTAAACCCCAGGTTAAAGGTACTTTCTTTTACCACATGTATTAAAAATTCTTCATGAAACCACATGTCTCGAAGATTCTTGCTGGCATTTTAATTCGATTGTCATTGCCACTATGGAGCCATCATACTAAATGATATATTGATTGTATTGTACATAGTTTATGCAATTCTGCTCTCCATTAATATTACTTCCCAACCATAATATGAAATTCTGAACACAGTGGGTCATCACATTATGATGTGGTCTTACACAAATTAGCTTTATAATGCACTTTGTGAAGAAGATCATTACTCTCATAACACTTGCCTTATCATGGAAGATTTAAACAGAAAGTTTATATCATTGGGAACTTAGAGTCACCCACCATTATATTTCTTTGATTCCATGAGGTCAATAATTAGATAATATGGAATGCAACAACATTGGCATTTATTGCCATGGCTTTATTTGGCAACAATGTATTGTATATTTGTATTTTGCATATTTAGTTCACGTTAATTAATTTTAATAGCCTAGTCAAGATGAGTTATAAAATGAAAAAATGGCCAAGAAGAAACTCAATTCCATCAACACAAACCAAACTAAATTATTGCAGATCAGCATAGAAAGAAGGATAGACAGTAATAAGGTGCAAAAGGATTTTCCCAATGGCAAAAGAGACTGACAATCATAATTCATACAAGTTTGCAATGGTCCAATAAGCTAAGAACATCTTCAAAAAACCCATTTTTAAGTAAATTTATCAGAATGCCAACCCAACATAAATCATAGGCCCATTGTAAATGTTAACTTTAATAAATACTAGCTAGACAAAATACAATGAAAATAGAAACTACCTGCAGGAGCTCCTCCTAATTGCATGGACAATGCTTGTGTAATGGTTAAGTAGATTCTATCAGTCAATGGAGTAATTACCAAACGCCCATTTAGACCCATATACTCATATCCATATTTAAAAGTTCCTGAAATATATTATTATTTACAATATGATCAGATAACAATGATAAAATTACATTCTAAGATATAATGAAAGAGCTTGATAATATTTCTGAAAAGATGACCAAATAGACCAACATACCTGTGCACTGTTGCACCATTAAGTTATCAAGACTTTTCACCCAATATGACCGAAGTTGACTCTCCCACTCAAATTCTTGTGCATCAGAAATACTGTATGTAGAAAAAGCATTTGATATCAAATAAAGACTGTCAGCTATATACATTCAGGATGGATATTTAAATCCTTCATTAAAGCAAAAGTAAATTTACAGCCATGTTAATGTGCCAAGATGAAATCATTATAATTATTTCAATTTATATTGTTGGTATAAGTAGTAATCATCTATAGGAATGATTACTTTAGATAGCTCAGCATGAGGAATTAGGGAAATGAGCCTGCATACAATGGGCATAAAATAATTCCATTTAAATTTCACACTATGTGCACTATGTTATTTGTTTGCACATGTACATTAGAGTATGGTAGCCAGTCATTTTCCCTATGTCACCAATGGTTTTCCAGGAAGCCTGGTATCCAAAAGAAATTATACAGCTTGAATGAAGCTGAACAAGCCCAAGCCCAAAAGAATCAAGCCCAGGCAACATGGTGTTCTTTGTCATCATCATTATCCCAGAGTGCAATAGAATAATTTGATTTTACTTAAATTATCAGTTTTATGCATCATGATTATATTGCTCAGCAGAAAAGGTATTTATATCTTCAAATGCTATTGGTACTAACTGTGAGTCATTAGGTATACAGCCCAACTGAATTTTGTAGCTGCATATATTTTTACCTGATCGAAAATTTCGACTCTTCATTTCCTCTCTGTGTAGCTTCACATATGTCAAAACCAACCTCGCAAGACCATTTCCCATAGTATTTATATATGCATCACATCTTCAATGAGTTACCAACAAAATGAACATTTTAAAGAAAATTGAACTGAATAAAAAGAGATGTTTCAGGCATGATATGGTGGAATAACACGATTAATTAAAATTAGCAATTTTCCACAAAAATAAAATTTATTAATACGACCGGTTTCAATGCAACTACCAGAAGATGATGTAGTTGCATTGAAACCGGTCGTATTAATAAATTTTATTTTTGTGGAAAATTGCTAATTTTAATTAAAATTGAACTGATTAAACTGGCAACCCTGGTTTATGTATGTCATTCTCATGAATAAGGATAAGCCTGGCATTTCTGAACAGTAATTTTTAAGGATGGCCTTGATAATCAATTAACATCAGAATCTTCCTGCTACTGAGCTATTTTTTTAATAAAAGTTGCACACCTTTTAAGAGAACAATTATGTCACCTACTAATTTATTAAATACATGACATTTTACTGGCAATTTTTCACATGCTTAAAATATTTGAGCTTTTTTTTTTAATTCACAATTAATCCCTTGCCAGCCCCTGTAATGCTTTGCCTGTTTTACATCAAATTAGGGGATGAACGTGCCACATGAAATTCATTGAAAAATTATTTAAAAGCATGAATGAGGCAACTAGCCAAGAATCAGTAGACATTATCAACAAAAAATAGAAAAAAGGCATATTTATCAGCAAGAAATGCAGAAATGTACCTGACATTTTAAGATTTATGACAATTGTACATTAACTCTCATTCTCAAGGAAAAATAATCACTACCTTCTATCATTGCCATAGTTGTCAGATTCAATATCAAAATACATATAGTCTTAAATGAAAATTAATTTGACAGAGGATTGGGTTTATCACCAATTGATATCTATTTTTAAGGAAGCATGAAAAACAACCTAAGATCATGGGCAACTTAGTATTATTGTCAATATGCAAAAAATCAAACCAAACAGCTGTACATATTCAATTTATTATAGATACAGAGAACAATCTATATTCTAAACGCACCTGTCTCTGACCAAATCTTCAACTATATCCCGAGCATGGACATCTATGATCAGAATGGTATTAAATTTCTTTCTCTCATTCTTGCTAAGGTTAGACCGAACACGTACCACCAACTCACTCAGCTGATCATTGAGTTGACCCAAATATGTTTTCATGGCATGCATTGCTCCAAGCTTTATCCTGAAATAGGAAAAATACAATTGAAGTTAAATTTCATGGATTTACTCAGTGAAGGTAACATAGACACATGCTGAAAAGATAACATATACGACGGTGGTCCCATAAGTATGCCTGACCTAGAGATAGAGGTAGTTGTTTGAAAAATATCACTGTATTCGAAAATACACAAATCTATAAAGCATATGTTTCAAGTTTGAACACACCCATTGTTTAGTATTTGTTTGGCAGCCATCAATGGTGAACGTTTTCATTGAATTTGTGAAAATGGAGAAAATTGGTCATAATTATATGATGCAATACTTTTATTTGAAAGGCCTCAGCCCAACCAATATAAAAGCTGAACTGGATTCTACTCTGGGTGAGTCTGCTCCTTCATTCACAACATTAAAATATTGGGTAGCAGAGTTTGAATGAGGCTGTACAAGCTGTCAAGACAAGCATCGCATTGGCAAGCAAAGCTGTGTGCAAGATGGGTGCCGCATTTCTCCACACTCGAGCAAAACCAGTGTCATGAAGATGTTTCAATTGAGTATCTAGCAAAGTTTCACAGCACAAAGCAGAATTTTTGAGCCGTTCAATAACCATGGATGAAACATGGGTCCATTAGTTCACACCCAAGACAAAAGATCAATCAAAACAATGGATTCAAAAGGAAGAACCGGCTCCAAAGAAGGCAAAGACTGTTACATCTGCAGGCAAGGTCACGGCGTCGGTTTATTGGGATACACATAGGATTATGTCCATTGACTACCCTGAAAAAGGAAAAACTATCAATGGCGAGTATTATATGAACTTATTGCAATGTTTGAGCAAAGAAATCAAGCAAAAGCAATTGAATTTTGCTAAGAAGAAAGTGTTGTTACATCCAGACAATGCACCAGCTCACAAATCCATTATTGCCATGGCCAAAATTCATTAATTTAAGTTTGAATTGCTACCTCATGCACCCTATTTGCCAGACAAAGCCCCTTCGTATTATTTTCTGTCCGCTAACTTGAAAAAATGGCTCGGTGGTCAAAGATTTTCTAACCATGAAGAAGTGATGTTGGCAGCTAATGGCTATTTTGAGGAGCAAGACAGTTTTTATTATAACAAGGGTAACAAACTTACTGAATATCGCTGGGAAAAGTGTTTTCTAGAACTGAAAGGAATTCATGTTGAAAAATAAATACATAATTTTCCAAAATTTTTGCGTTTTCTTTGCTGGGTCAGGTACTTCTGGGACTACACCTGTATAACAATGTGTCAATGAACATGAAATGCTAACAAGAGTAAATATCACTTTGGTATTTTAAAAACATACTGTATTAAACATGAACAATGAATAGAATATGAGTATACTATTTTTATATCCATAAGTATTTGTAATTAAAAATAAAAATCAATTAAAATTACCGTTTAAAAACATTTTCAACTTCTGCAGTCCACCACACCTGGTTGGAAGCAAGGCACACCATTCCTTGATAATCAAGAATCCACTCTGTTCTGAAAATCATAGTATTTAAGTAAATATTAATATTTTCTAATACATAAAATTCTGAATAGGTATGATTAAGAACCTATATTCAACTTCCAAACAAAACTCATTCATTTAAACAATTTAAAAGTAAAAATCTAGGAAACGAGCTCTACAGCCTCGTAAATTAACAAAATAAAATGAAAACTACTATAGCCATAATAAGTTAGCACCACTTGTCCTGCAATCAAAATAAAATTTTGTTGTGATGATTTTTGGGAAAGGAAATTCCACGACAGTGACAAACCATAACCTCTCAACCAGAACGCCCATATGCACTAGTTTGTGGGAATATTACTAACAACTTTCTGTTGCAAGTGCTTTTTCCTTCAGTTCGCTGAGGAGGGCAACACTGTAGCCAAAATATGCATATCTGATGCACACTGTCGTCTTTCCCTGTTTTTTGCTAACTTTGCTCAATTTGAGTAATATTGTCTGAGTAGTTAGGCCCTTTTTAAATGTGTGATTGTTTTCCTGAGTGCTCATGATTTTTCCAGCTCTGTGGTTGTCCCTGGTGCAGAATTTATTCCCATAAACAGACACGGATAGTGTACATTGGTTCATAACCCCAAGTGTCCTTAATGAAGTCCCTATAACCCTGTGAATGACCCCAGTTGAGTTTGAGTGTTTGGGTCTGTAGTTGGTCATTGACAAGGAAGTACATTCCTGCAAACTAGTGCAGAAGGGTGTTATGGTTGATCACTGTCAGGAATTTATTTTCCCACAAACCATCACAAGAAAATTTTGTTTTCATTGTGGGACGAGTGGTGCTGTATAGTGCAGGTGGCAAGCTGTATAGTGCAGAGAGTGGCCACCAGTAGTGTTGATTTAGATGTCATTCTATATGCAGAGAGGAAGGAATGCTGCCTGGATGCTCTGGAACAGCTAGGGATCCTACACCATGTAAATTCAGGAAAATATATTTTAACCTATGACTTTTTATATGCCTCTCACTTCCCTTTGTTGCATTTCCCAATGACAAGACCTTTAAACCCCCTACCCACCAGCCAACCAGCCCATCACCAATCCGCCCTACATCAGACCATTAATGGTCTCCCATAGTCATCCACCTAATCACCATGCTATTAATTGGTGGACCATCCAATGGCATTCCTTGAGCCTTCTTCCCTCCACTTTTTAACCTTTTCCTTCCATCCCCCGACCCAGCCTTTTTCCCCCACCTTCCCCCCCATTCCTCGTATTATCCCTTAGTTGTTCTCTCCTCCTCCCCTCCCTTCTTTCCCTGCTTTTGGGTAAATATATGTGTTCAGAAATTTATGATATGCTGTAAAAAAATCTAGGTTATAATAAAAAATTCTAGGTGGTAAAGCAAAGTATCTTCTTTCATCACGAAGGATTTCTGCCTGAAACTGTGTCATTCTACATATTTAGTTGCTTCTTTGCAAAATTCAAGTTGAGGTGAAAAGGTATTATTCACACATCAATAATTGTAGCCACATTTGTATGAATTTACTCAGTAACTATTTCAACATTTGAATAATTGAACCTCCTGATACCTACACATCTACTCTAATGATAACTCAGGAAAATCCAAGCATTATTTCCATACAATATATTCCAAACTAATGTTTCCCTTTTAACAAGGTACTTGATTCTCAAACATCGATAAAAATGCGTTTATTTTATTAAGGATTATATATATGAAAATATATAATCATATAAATTGGCTGATAATAATAAATAGGTACAATTTACTATCTATGCATTTAATAATAGATAAAAATACAATACCTAGATTTTAATGTTTTCCCATAATAAAATATGGCTTTCTTTGTGATGAAGCGATTTGCTGCACACATGGCACTCAAAACATCAGTCATCCAGTCTTCCACTTTTGGAGTAATTTTCACAAGATCCAAGAATTCCATTACTTCCCCTTCACAGGATATCATGGCTGCTGCAGCTGCTCCTTCACTGTGCATTGTCACAAACCTCAGTTTTGCAATGTTATCAAACATCTAGTAAATAAATAGTAACATGACTGAATAAGTTGATGAATACCTTCATTTGTTTCATTCACTGTGATCACTTATACAAAGATTTGTAACAGATTACTAAGAAGATAGTAAAGGATGATGTTGAATAATGTTGAAGTCTGAGGTAGGTTGATTCACATGAATGACAACCCTAGCAAATATTTTGGCAGAGTAGTCCTCCAGTGGAGATGCTGGAATGAATAATCTGATGACTTCTGTTAAAATCTGTTTGTTTGACCAGATTTTTCAGAAGATCAACATCTTGATTAATTTTCTCACGCCACTGAATATAGCAATCAGAATGACCTCTGTTTCAACAGTTCCTTTTTCACCCAAACATATGGATGGGTTAACCATTGATTAGCTCCAATTTTATCAAACATTTTCATGGAAAATTTAGAAAAGAAATTATTCAATTCCAAACACCACTTATTGAAAGTAAACTATTATTTCCTCCTCAACTATTCACTATTTCATTTGAGCTCCAAGCAGAAGTTGATGCAGAAATGTAAAATTTCTTATTTCACTAACAGATCATGCTTTTATACAGAAGATTCCCCATCTTTCATAAGCATGCATGCATGAGTGCATGAACTGATGTGATTACCCCAAATGATTCAACCCACCCACCAACTGTACTCACAAGCTGGCAGTATTCCATTCAATGATTCCTTTTACTTCTATCCCTCAGAAGGAGGGAGCGAAGTAAGATGGAAGTAAGAATAGAACTTAATGCTTTCAAATGCATTACCACTAGGTTAGATTTCTCTTACCAATAAGTTACTTAATGCAAAATAAGTGGGGTGGACATATTTTTAATCTTCAACCTTTCTATGGCCATCCCTTCTCAAGTGAATTAGGCCAAGGTACCAATCATAAAAATACTGCCTGACAAATAATCTATATTATACACAGATGCATTCCTTCCTCTATACTAGTGTCTAGGCCTACTTGCAAAGATTTTATACTAGATTAGACTCATTTGATGACAAAGTATTAGGGCTGGGAGATGGATTTATAAAGTATTAACAATCACATGGACAACAATAAAAAAATTTGCCAAATACTTATTTGCAGAAAATTTACTAAAAGTAATGGTTGGTTATGGTGGTTTCAGAGGCAGGATAATATTTGTTATAAAATTGCCATGAGTGCTGATAGAGACTATGATAAACCATTTATAGTAAAATTGCAAGCAATGATGATTGAATATGATTTACAGTTATCTCAGATCTAAATGTGAATGAAATGGATCTGAATTGAAGATCTCTGACAAAATTTTCAAAATTCATGAAGTGAATAAATTGATTAGTTTCAGAAATAGAATATTGATTCTTAGAATACTTTAGATTAATTAAAAATACTGATGTTTCAATGCTTTAAGAAGTGATTTAAGGTTCCTTAATGAAAAATTGGTAAAGAGTGGATATCTAACCTTCAATGTACTTGCATTAATTATAGCCACAAGTTGAAGAGTGTTGGAATGGGAAAATAATGACAATCTCAATCTCTGAGGAGGATATTTACCTCTCCATACCTTAAAACAATTCAGCAAATGCTGGTTTAACAGAGTTATCACAACAGACATCTTTCATGATCATTTTGTTCCAAGTTATGAAAAAACAAGTAAAAATTCCAAATCATGCCTTTCCATTAAAATTATCCATTATTTAATATGAAAAATTGGGAAAAACCACACTCAATTCAATACTCAATGGTGAACAACTGATTAACCTCATTAACTGTGTTCATCAATAGAAGCATGAACACTGCATGTATAAGTGTGCTAGTTTCATTAAAATGAAGTGAAATTCACACGCCACTAATCAAATCATGTACTGAGTAATTAAGAACTATAGTGATCAATGGAGCAGAGAAAATAGTGAGGAAAATGGATTCATAGGGCTATGTGTCAAATCTCCAGATAGTCCAGGAAAAGATCTAATCTGGATAGTCAGGAAACTGAAATTGTTACATCTGAATGGAGTAAATTAAATGGGATAAAATATTCTTTTCACTTTATCAATATTACTACTGATAAATGGTAATTTGAACAATGAATAAAATTGAAGAATATTTCCAAGGGAATTAGTCATAACTACTTTTGTGTCAGTCACATAGGACTGTGGACATGGGCTCAAATTATAAATTCTTACAGATGCTCTGGTTCCAAAGTTGGTATTTACTTCATACCACCAGTTCTTAATACTAGTAATATAGGCCAATAACTGGTGACAACAAGAAATGTATATTGGAACTTCTATATAGTAAATAACATAGATTAAGAGGAAAACTGTGAAATCAAAGTTTTATCTACCAGGTAATTCATAACCACAATTATAATACTGAAGTACAATCATACTCACCTTCACCATATGTTCTTGAACACACTCATGATCACTACTTCCAAGGATGGACAAGAGCTCATCATCAGATATAAAGAAGAAGCGGGGAAAAGCATTTCTCTTAACATCCAAGTAATCATTTAGTGACTTTTGAAGTTTTTCAAGATTGGCTGTGAGAGTTACAAGTTCCTCAAGTCGGCCAACTGTCAGACAACAATCCTTGACATTCTTCTTCTTAGATGCATCAAGCATGATCTAAAAATAAAAAAATGCTGTCATCCAGAAACTTTTTTTTATCTCAACTACAAAGAAATTGAGTAAATCTCTATCACATATTATCAAGTAATCTACCGCTGACTTTTAATAATCAAACCACTTTACTTTTCCACATAAACTTTTTAATTTTTACTACCCAGGTTTCGTTATAGCATAACATCATCAGGTACCTATATATTATATATACATATATATTATGCTATAACGAAACCTGGGTAGTAAAAATTAAAAAGTTTATGTGGAAAAGTAAAGTGGTTTGATTATTAAAAGTCAGTATGAAGATTTTCCACCAAATTACGCCAGAAACTGTTTTTTTTTATTTAATTTAATTTTTTTTTAAGTAATCTACCAGTTAAGGTAGGTTTTTGGATAGATACAACTACCAAATAAGTATTTTGTGACTCATAACAAAACACAATTCAGCAAGCTACTCTACATTAAGTCCTTCTTCATCTCTGTGTACTTTCTTCCTACCTTCATCCCATCCAACATCCCTATCCTACTCCTGCCCTTTCCTTGTTTGCCTAAAATTCTCCCCTCTATTACAGTCTTTAACATCCCACTGCCAATCAATATGCCCTTCATCCATTTTTGCTGCCTCCTTAGGATTTCTCCCAACAAACCCCTCTCCTCACCCACCATACCTAGTACTTCCTCGTTTGTTTTCCTTTCAGTCCATTTCACTTTCTCCATTCTTCTCCACACCTACATTTCACAAGCCTCCAATTTACACCTATCAACCTGTTTCATTGACCATTGTTCCACGCCATACATAACTATGCTCCATATCGAAGTTTTGACAAGTCTTTTCTTAACATCCTTACTCCACGTGCCTGTCATTAACTCCCTCCTTGTAAAACACATTTAATAAACATGTCATATCTATAGCACTGAATTTCCAATTCACTCAGCAATGCTCACAACCCCTTGACTGATTGACAATCTAAAGCTTGGTCATCAGCAAACCTAGCTGATTTTACGAATTCCCTCTGACTTTCAATCCTACCTCCAGTTCTTCCCATGCCTCCTTAATCATTTCCTCCACATATACGTTGAAGAGCACCGGTGATAATGGGCAACCCTGCCTTACACCTCTTCCTAACACTCCCCACTTGAACCTGAGCAGTCCGAGACATATACAGGTTGCGGATCAGTCTCCTGTCCCTTCAATCTATTCCTATTTTCTACAATATACTCATTAGTTTTTCCCAATTCACTCTATCAAATGCTTTTTTGAAATCTACAAAACAGGCGAATCCGTTCTGATTATATTCTATATTCCTCTTGATTAGTGATTTCATTACTGCAATGGCATCATACGTACCTGTCCTCTTCCTAAATCCATATTGATCATCCCCTGAATAACCATTTGCCCTACTCCCTATCCTTTTTTTGATGATCCTGAGAACAAATTTAGCTGTGTGGGATAGACTTCTTCTAGATGTGAAATTATATTTCATAAACTTGTTCTATCAACTTACCTTACGAAATGATGAGTCAATGTCATCAAAGGTTGCTGCTTCATCAGGCATTTGCTGTCTGATATCTCCACCAATGAATATTCCCTCAAGATACAACCACCTTGCCTGAGTCACCAGCCATTCATATAAGGTTTCACTCACCAGCTGAAGATTTTTCTCCCATGTCTGAACAGATTTTAGAAAAGGTCCCACAAATCTTTAATAAAAAAAAACAAAAATCAATTTGATGACTGCAAATCAATTTTCCCAGAAACTTTTGAGCATATAAATTCCATCCAATATAAATAACTGTTTCCAGTTATGTTAATGTTACATATTTCCAACAACCCAATGGTTTAGCCATGGGCTTGCCCTTGTCCCCACTCCTTGCCGATAGTTATATGGACAATTTTGAAAAGGTTTTGTTCTACTCAGCTCACCCTCTCATTAATAATGTGTTTTGTTGGTTTAGATATGTAGATGATGTCTTCTGTGTGTGGAAGGGATTTTATGGCTAAATTTATTGATTTGGAAAATAAAGGTCACAGGCTCGATGCTTTGGAACAGTTAGAAATTTTTAAATGCATCCGTTGTAAAGATGAACTTGCCAACGAAATTTTGTATCCCTCCCACTCCCCACTCCTAGACCTACCACTCTTTCAAGTCAAAGTCAACAATGGACACCAAAAGATATAATTCTCTTTTCTTCCCAGCTACATTGTAACCTTTTACCCCTCCACCCTCCCTCTCTGACCAATCCCCCCCTCCCTTGATCAGAAGGTATATAAACCAAGTGTGCTTCTAGGAGGACCACCTGATGATAACGTTCATTGTCAAAACCTGGGTCATATTTTTTAAATAAATTGGGTGGAATTACAAAGTAAAGTATTTCATTTCAATAACATCAATAACATAAGCATTAAATACTTTGACATAAACCTGGGAGAATTTAAGATAAAAATGAGATTGTTATATTTGTGGGACGGTGAGATTTTACATAAATTCTAGGTCCTGAAACTCTTAAGTTCTTCCTACCAAGAGTTTTTTCCTGAATTCCAGTCAAGATCATAAATAAACTATAATGGAACCTTGATGTTACAAGACACTATGGAACCCACAAAATTGCTTGTTATATCAAGCTCATATTATTACCAATGGTGATTTAATAACCAAATATTAGTATATTCCCAAGACTTCTCAGAATATTATAGCCATCAGTGTGTGAATTTTGCATCATAGGTATTAGGATATCAACTGGGAAGCTATCGGTAATAATCTAACATGCATTTTTAAGGCACTAGTGGAGATCCACAGCCCATGCTTTAATAATATGTACATGAATGTTTGGCAGTCGATCTTTGTTATTACATGAACATGTTGACTCATTGGCTAGAGGTTAGGAATCACATCTTGCAAATAGTTGATAATTTACTCTATAAATGCTCAGGCTTATCTTTTTTGTCTTTGTCTTCTTTAGATGAAATTTTTACTTCTAATTCTAACAAAGTTCTTATAGGCAGAAATATGTTGTCATGTTTCCAGATCAGAATTACCTACCATCCGCATTTGCTAATATGAAATCAATAAAACATAGGCATGGAAAACTTTTATGAATATGAAAACAAACTGCAAAACTAATGAGCTCACATGAACTAATTAAAATGCTATTATGTTTAAATTGCTCAGATCCCAGCTATCACTTCATGTCTTATCATAACTGCCACTAGGGGTAAGCCCAGGTAATTCTGGAATGCCATTCGTTGATGGGTGATAAACCAATATTACAGGCTCCAACATGGAAATAAATCATTATGTTCATCTTGTTGCCAATTTCTTTTACATGGAAATGTATGACAAAAGTGGATGACTACTTTTTTTTTGTTTGCATGTCACAGTCCATGTTTGCCACCCTTTGGCAACACATTTTCTAGCAAGTTCTTTTTGAGAAAGGAAATAGCCGAACATTCCTGTTTCATCTCCTTAACATTAACGACTTTAACACAATATGTTTAAATAATATTCTCTTCTGAGTAGAGTTAGACTTTTGCAATCAAGTGAAACTTCATTCTAATCCAATTTAGGGTCATCAGAACATATTCTACCATTGATGTACCCACTTTGCCTTTCATTTGAAATCCATTTATACTGGTGATAGAGCAGGTATTTAATACATTTTCCAGCAGTTTATCTCTACCAACGAAATCAATTGAAAATGATATTTTCTACGATACCCCGAATTTAAATTTTAATCCATTTATGTTTTTCCATGATAGTACTGTCATCAAACTGAAATTATGCCCCACAGAATACAAATGAGTCATGAAAAGCACATTACTCCATAAATTACAAACAGCAGCTTAAAATGATCAAAAATATGTGCACTTTGCCACAAAATGAGGATGTAAATAAGCAATTTCCATACTTATGCACATGTTGATCACTTGCAGATCACTCATAATAATAAATGACCAGTTGGGTGTCATGTGAATTTCTCACAATTAAAAATTTATTTTATATTTAAATCATAGGGCAATAGGTCCTCTTCCCCATAAATTTGGCTTCCACTAAATGCAAACTTATGTAATATGAGCATTCTAAGTGAATTTAAGGTCTCACTGTATGTAAATGTAAATACTTACTCTGATGATGCCATACTTTGTAAATTGACCGCATTATCTTCCAAAATTGGCAGTATTTCATCAACACTTCCAAGAATAAAACCTCTATCAATTTCTCCCTTTTCATGCTTGATTATGCTGAATTCCAATACAGTCCAAACCTACACAGATTTAAAGAAAAATTACAAGATGTTGCAAGATCAGAGTTGCTTTGTGAAATGATATAAGTACCATGCATTATAGCTATTTACAAGCAAATTGTATATGAATGGGAAGAATATAATAGCAACGCTATATTTCATATATGAGAATATCAGTACCATTTGGCTGAAATTAAAATTCATTGATAACACTGTTCAGATACATGGTAGTCCATTGGGTAGAGCATTGGACTGCTCACTGGAGGCCCCAGGTTCATTTACCAAATGGGAGTGAGAATGTGATGAAGTGATGTGGCATAATCAATGAGAGTTTATCTTTTATCGTGAGATGTCAAGGCTCAAATTCTCAAATAATCCAAGAGATCAGATGGTTTCAAGGCAAGATATGTAGTACAGTAAGTGTTAGGAAGCATATCTTTGAGACTGAAACAGTCAGTCAAAAATTATTCCTTTGGTGGAAAACAATAGGGAGTTGAGAGGGGAATGGAAGCTTTGCCTGGTTTAGGACAACCTGTGTTTATTAATGTAATGATTGAACAGAGTGTTGCTTCGGGAAACGTAGAATGTACGACAAAGGTTGTAATGTAAAAGGTAAACTATGTTCATAATATTGTATGTACCAGTGGCTCAATCCCTCGGATCTCTGTGTTTGGGCTCTTGAACAAGGTCATGAATGGGGCAAAAAGTTAAAGAGCTCTTCAGAGCCCAGGCATAAGAGTGCCATTACCTTAATGATTTTTTTCCAATGCAATCAGTCGTTGATTGAAGTATGTGGTAGTTTCATACAAAAAAGAAATTATGTGGTAAAAAGAGACAGTTTAATCGGATGGCCATACTTATAGAGCTATTTCAAAAAATTCTCAGGATCAAAAGTTAAGTTAAACGTTAGGAGCATAAGAGCAGTGGCTGCATTAGACAATCAAAACATGCTTTACAGCTTTACACAGATAAATCCTAGAAAATTTGAGACAACATCGAAAGAATGCTCTCCAAACCCCTCCAAAGGGTATATTATCAGCTGTGAGATATCAGCAAAGCATGCCACAAGAGGCGGTGAAACAGAGAGAAAGATACTATGTTAAAAATATAAGGAAACAAAGAAATTAAGTAAAGGTATTTCTTTTAATAACTCCGCTGAACATATCAGAGCACAACTGGCCATAAGAATTAAAATTACTGACACGAGAAGATTTTGTCATCAACATAGGTTTCATCATTTTACATACTTCATTCTACACAAATCTATTAACAATTTAAACAGCTGTTTCTGAAGAAGGCTCATCAATGGTCACATCCAAAAAAGTAAGAGTGAAGAAGAGCATAAAAAAATTATCTGCATTTGTATTAAAACATGGTGAACTAAAAGTAAAGATATTTTGGATATAAAATTTTACCATGGAAAATTGAACTGATAAGTTATAAAAAAATCCAATGCTCGTAACTCAGCTTGAATACCAATTCTTGATTTCTGAAGTCCAATTGCTAGCACTACACCACCCTTGCTTCAGTACGCAAATGAAAGATAGTTAACATTCCTTGATCATGAACTTTCTGTTGAAAATATTTATTCCTGAGACTTCAAACCCTGAAGCCTGAACTTTCTTTCATGGGGACAATAAGACCTGTTGCTAATTATTGTCATTTTTACTGAATACAACTTTGCAGCTGCAATAGATTTTTCTTGTGAGCTGTCATTAGAATTGACCTGGATATGGCTGTAATGGTATCAGTTGTCATTTTTGAAAATCAAAAATATATTTACCTCAAACCACATATATCCTATGCTATAATTGAATTTTTGAAAGCACTTGGTGGCTTTAAGCTGATTTGAAGACTGTATATAATTAAAATTCCCAACAGCCATGGAATACCCAACTTTGGCAAGAGTTGAATTGCAATGTCTAGAGAGGGTAAAAGTGATGCTGATCTGTTTTAGACAAGACCTTTGCAAGTGACTAAACAATAGTCTTTTCCAACAGACAAATTTAAATGGAGTTCTATCAACTCAAGTCAAACGTCAACTTAAGTATTTGCTTACTTTCTGAATCTCTTAGAATCTCCACAGTATATTCACTAAAATTTTTCATTTGAAGAGTTATTTCAAATGCAGAAGACATCAACAGGAATGCTAAAATATTTCAGGCTCCCGAAGAAATATACACTTTAATTACCTCTGCGATTTGCTGAAGTCCTTTCTCAATTCCACGTTCTTTCACTGCATTAGCTATTATAGATTCTGCTATTTCTTGGTACTTGTGTAATTCCATGGCAAACATATTCTCCAAAGTCAATTTATCAAATTCCAAATCAAATGTGATACCTATACAGCAATGAAGGTACCTAATGATTAAAACTACAATGACCACAAAAAAATTACAAAATAAACCAAAATTTCACTATATTCAGGCATCTCTTGGTTTCTGGCAATACATGTAATATTTAGTCCTTATGAGACCAATTGAAAACATCAAAACTCTGAAATTTTTGGGTTTTTAATCCTGGTCAAGGGGAATGATTTTTACACTCTGAAATTGTTGCATTGAAATGCATTTTAGCAGATGACACCATTAAAAGTTACTGTTGCGGTATCTCCCGCAGTTTCTTGAAATTTCAAAACATCAATATTCTTTTAACAACTTGCTTATTCATTTCAGTATAATCACTAAAAAAAGGTATATATTCTCAAAAATGTTGCAATGAAAAAATGTGACCAGTTAAATTTCGTTGCCAAATGCCTCAGAAATGTCTTCAATGAGTTAAACAATTAAGTATGTAAACAAATCAGAGCCTTTTTTTAACTGTTTTAAACATTAAATGGTACATTGCCAAAATTCAATGTTTCCGGTAGTCTACTTTAACTCCACACTTTAATATTTTATTTGTATACTAAAATTTTAAATACAGGAAATATAAATATGTTGTTACCTTTTTCATCTTTGAAAAATTACTGCTGATTGAGTAAATCTGTGTATTTTATACGTTTACCAATAGAGTTTGATTATGTGTGCCTACAATTTGAGCTGGAGGAGTAATAATGAAAATTCTAACCTCACCAATATTTGGCTTGCCAACATTCAGATAAAGCTGATTGAATATAAATACAGTGGATTCTTTTTAGCATATTTTGAAGGGACACATAATTATGAAAATATTAATTAATAAAATGTGCACACCAAGATTGACAATCATAATGTGGGTAGCATAACTTAAGGGTACAAAACTTATGCTGTAAAAAAATATTGGTGTTCATTCATTGGTTTTGAGAAAAGAATTCCTCAATAGCTACATTTTTGATAGTCAATAAATCAATACTTAATAATTTTGCAGCATTTTCCATGTATATAAGAGTACATTTTTTAAGTTGTGCAAACCAATTACTCTATTAATACAGTAGTTTGACTTGCACGCACAAATGCTTCAGTAACTGAAGTTAAATAAGCTCACAATACTTAATTCATATTTTTGTACATTCCAGGGAAAATTTAATCGGGTATATGCCTGTGTGAAAATAAATTTGCTTGTTAAATACTATACTCAATATAGAAATACTTTTATTATTAATTTTCAAAATAACAAATTATTTCAGCATAGGCAAGTATTTGAAAAACATTGCAGAATCCTATTCACTTTGTAGGGCACATATAGTGTATGGAACTTCTCATGGATGCTGCATTCACTCTCAAAATAAAAACTACACAATAGATAATAACAAACTGAAGCATGGAAGAACTGTCATTCTGGAAGGCTGGCAGAACTACCATTTCATGGTTGCAATGCTTGCAAGTTTCATATGAGAATTTTCAACTACTTCTCACAGATGTTAAATTCATGATGATTTCATTGCATATTTCAACTCTCCAAAATGTATAATTATCTTGTAAAAAAAATCTATTAATATCATAATATGAAATGTATAAAAATATCTCATACCAATTTTATAAACTATATATACTATACTTGCCAGTTTTTTTCATTAGTTCTTTCCAATGTCTTTCACACAATGCATCATTTTTCAGTTCAACAATTAGTGGAACGGAATGTTTGAATTCACGAATTATTCTTTCTAATGTTTTTGCTATTGGTAGAAAACGAACTTCTCGAGATAACTTGTGTATTTCCTTAGCATATTTTTCCACACCATCTAGCAGTACTTTTGGATCTAAATCAGCCCAGAGAGTTAAGCCCCAAGACTTCCGAGAATCCTAGAAAAGCAAGAATAACAAAGTAACAATCACTAGCCACAAAGAGGAACACAAAGAAGTAATGGAAACAGTAGAAGTCTACTATAATGATCAGTCAAAGTCATCAATATTTTTTTATAATAATAATGTTTATTCATCTGTGAACATCGACAATATCCAAAAGGTGATTTCCATGTGGATGTCGTCAAAGAGTACAATGACATTACAAGATGGTGAGCAAGTAAAGAATGGACAACAATGCACCTAAAATACAATAGTTTTAAAGTCCAGCTCAAAATACTCATTGATAGAATACAGTGAGTTGGTGCACAACCATTTTTCAAAGACATTTTGTACTTTTTACAGCTGAACAGGTCTTGCTTCGCATCCTGTTAAAAAATTGTATTGCCAAGTCGTCAGACTGACAGGTCTTAGATTGCCTATTCTAGTTAATATCAAGATTGTGTTTTGATCTTATGTCATGTGAGTGAACTGATAACCAGATTGAGAATAAATTCAGGTTTTTTTAATGAGCAAGAGGCTGTGTAGCACAAAAAGGCTGCTATACCCACTGTGTAATTTAATATAGCCCTAGCATAAAGCATTTAACTATTTAGGTAATCATTTTGAAAGGGTGACAGCATGAGATTCAGGAAAGAGGAGCTATTCATGAAGTAAATGGTTGGCATTATAAAATGGTACACGGCATACTACAATTGACAGTGACTCCATTGTATTTTTTTCAAAAACCAAAATTTTATGTTTAATAGCCAAAGCAGGAGGAAGTTTGTCTGTAATGGAAATCATGCAATAATTCATCTTGGTTACATGATTCAAAGTATGGCATCATCATGGTATACTAGCATTGAGGACATCGAAGAGTACATTACAGAATTAAAGAGCCTGATACAAAAATTCATAAATAAAAGGATACTAGTCGCAATAGACTCTAACGTAAAGAATCAAATATGGTTCAGTAAGGAAACCAATGACTGAGGCCGGGCATTTGAAGATTTAATAACATCCAAAGATCTGTAGATATTAATACAGTTGGCTAATATCAATACTTATTTTCACCATGATGATACCTTGGTCACAAGCAGTTGTTACTACTTTTTCTTGGTTGAGGTTGGCCACAGCGTAATCAATTAGGGTGGTGGATATGGGAGTGACTCTAGTACGATTATTATTAAAACATTCCATGCTATAAGTTTTGAACAAATTTAGTGATTCAGATCTGTGAGGGGAGACAATTAAGAGATTCCAGTTGAGGTCACCGTTCAACATGAGTATCTGGTTGTTTGCATATAAGGAACGAAAGATTTGGTACAGTTTGTTAATAAATGCATGAAAATCCCCAGTTGGTGATCTATAGATGGAGATAAGCATGAGCAATCCCACTGGAGTTTCATGGAAACATACCGCACATTTAAAAGTTTTTTCTTCCTTCACAGGCATATCAATTGAGTTAATAGTCATTGACAGTCATATTTGGTATAAAATTTTTTTTTAACTTACTTTATTTAACATATAAAGGCTTTCACACAATGGAAAAAATTGAGTCTCATTCTATTAAATACTACTGCATCATGTAAAATATGTAAATGCCTAAAGACTTACCTTGAATCTTTCATAAATGTCATAAATTTGAGAAAACTGACTCAAAACATTTTCCAGTTTCCAAAAGAAGTTAAAATCGGTATCTGGCAGTTCAAACAGAGCTTGAGTTTTAATCAATTGTTCAAGTGTTTTACTCAGAGATGCATATTCTTCATTGGCTACCTATGTAATAAAATAAATAAAAACATTGATGACTTTATTCATAGAATTTAAACCTGTTCATTTTCAATGCTAATTTAAAGAGGGGATGAGACTTTAATACTTCCATTAACCTTATCAAAGAAAGAAACAAATACGTAGGGATTTTTTATTCACACATGTAACGGGAAAGCCAAGTTTCACAGTAATAGAAAAAATATTATACGTGTCAACTTCATACCATAGAGTGAGCAAATTTTGACATAAAATCATGATTTGCCAGTCTTTCATTGAAATAGATACCTGCTAATTAAAATTTAAAAGCTGTAAACTTAGCATAATAGTGTCCACCAAAATTTTTAAAGCTTCTTTAAAAATTCTTCCATTGAATCAATTTCTTTGAAAATGTAATGGATGTTTGGGTTGTGTGCGTTGTATAGGGTGTTTGGTAGCATTTGTCCATTCAACATATATATTAACTGGTAGGTTGTCGATGATAATTATTATGATACTTGAAGTAACTTTTTTATTAAATCTATGCTTTGAATTATAAGAGACTGTTTTAGCCGTTACTTTGTGGAATTTTTCCATCGTATAGAAAGAAATAAAACACAGCAATTCCACATTTACATGTAAATGTGGAATTGCTGTGTTTTATTTCTTTCTATACTATACTTTGAAGTAAAAACCATAAATTCACAAAATATGATTTTCATTTGATTAAGCAAGTTAAGAAATTTCCTGCATTTTTTACTTGCTTCTTTTTTTAATGCAAAATCATTCAAAACACTATTGACTGCAAATCATAATTAATACCATGAGTTAATTGATGACAATATTCAACATAGGTGTATGATTGAAAATCATAACTGATTTCTGGGCTAATATGGCAATATTCTAAGAGGTATACTATAATAGACATGCATCCTTTTACAAAGTGTGTATGTTTTTTTCAATCATCAATGCCTAGACCCAATTATAATTCCATTCACTGTTCTAGAGAATATAATATAGTTTAATTTGCTACAAGTTGATTAGTCATGACTCCCATACCTTATTGCTTTGCAGATACATCAAAAGGGAAGGTTTAGTACACAAAAGTGAATGAGTTAAATATTAAAATAGAAGTTCATGAACTAGAGCAGGTGGAACAGCTTACATATCTCAGAAGTCCTTTTGACTAAAGTAATCAAAGTAGTAAGTGCATAAGGAAAAATTCATGCCAATTCTTGTGTTCTGGGGTTTTCAGGTCAATTCTGATTAGACAGGACAAAGCCTTAACAAATCTCTTTTGACTGTAGAGATATCAAATAATTGAAAAAGAGTTTGGGGTGCATCATTTTGGCAATCAGTAAGGAATGGATTGACTTGATTAGTAATACCATGTAACTAAAAATGGTCAATTTTAATGTTAATACCTTTTCATCTGAAGCATTACAAATAATTTCTTTAGTACTTATATAATGGCCATTTGACACTCTCTTTCACCAGCATCTCTCAAAAGAGATGTCTTGAGTACCTTCATAGAAAATAGCATAACTTTGCAGAACAAAACATTTTAAATTTAAGATTAATAACTAGTTTTACAAAATTTGTGAGGCATCACACCTGATTTTATTATTCAAATATAGGCACTCCTTCACACAAGAAATTCTTTAACAAAAATTACCAGCCTCTAAAAAACTTCACAATGTTCCACTTGTTGCTTTTGTTGTACACATGCAAACCATTGGAATACATTCGGAAAAGGAACTATGCTCTTGGAAGGAATTCCACTAATAAATATTAAAATACCTTTAAAAGCTCCACCCCCAAATCCAAGTTAGAATCAACAGTTCCAGGACCTGAAGTACAGATATCATCGGCAAACTTTTTAGCTTTGGCTTGGAAATCTTCCACCTCCCTCTCTGCAACTTTTACAAACCATTTTTTGGTTGTTTCCAAGGATTGGAAGCGATAAGAAGCTGCTAGTTGTAATTGGCTCCATTCTTCCTTAAGCTTTTCAAAATCATCAATACTCTCTTTGGAAATCTATTTGGTGGCATAAATGCCATTAGAATTTATTATGAATTTCTTTTGATTATATAAAGGCAATATATCTTCAAAACAGTATCTTATAGAAATGAGTTCACTTCCAAATGTTTTCCAACTTATGATGAAGCAAAGACATAAAAGTGTAACAATTTTAAAAACAACTATCACAAGATAATTTATGTAATACACAAAATTTACCTCTATCCCATGATGACGAATGATTTCATAGCAACAGTATATTTCATGGCATGTTAAATCTGCAGTAACTGACATATTTTGAACATTAGTTATTGTTTGTAAGACAAAAGTTAAATCATCTCGATTTATCACACTTTTCCAGAGGTCATCACTCATGCACTGTAACAAAATGGGTGTCAAATTTTCATCATAGGTGAGGAAAGTATTATTAATGGTGATAGGTATGGTGATTAGGGTGATATTATTAAGAATTAGAGGGTTTAAAGAGAAAACAGTGCTAGTTAAGAAGATAAATACCACCATTCAGAATGGACCCTCATGATACAATATTAACCAGGGCAATATTACCCACCAAGAAATTTAGTCCTAGGCCATTTAATCTAACCCAACATTTACATTATGTTAATAATATAAATTTCCACTTATAATTTATGTGAATGACACTGGAGAAATATAAGAAGCTCCATCAGGATGTTTACAAATGATTACATTACTTACAGAAAAATAGAAACAATTAATGATGGCATTTTCTTGCAAGAGGACCTATATATTGTGAAAACTTGGGCAACCAGAATTGAACAGTCAAAACTAGTTAGATTACATTAAGTTAGGACTGCTAGATCGAATAATTATTACTTAAGGTGCAAAGTGTTGACTGAAACGATTTACAGCAATAACCTAGGAGTAAACCAAATTAGGGATTTAAAGAAATTTTTGAGTAGGGTTTTAAATACCTACTTTAAAAAGTAGGGATTTCAAACTTTCGTTACTCCTAATTTAGAATATGGAGCCACTTTCGGATCCTCATCTTGCCACATTAAACAATTGGACAAAGTTCAGCAGCTAGTAACAAGATTTACAATGGAAAATTTCATAAGGTCTAGCGAAACTGAAATGTTAGTCTAAACTAGGAATCTCTCAAATCAAGCAGAAAAAAAGCACACATTGGAATGCTCTACCCATAAGTATCCTTGAGCCCTTCCCAGGAATGCTGTTTATGACTAGGTTGAGAAAAAATTGCTATTGGTACATGTATATATCTTAAAATAAAAACAAATATTTATCTAAACACTAAGAGAAAAGTAAGATTTTTGATTCTATTATTATCCTGATATTACTGAAAAATATAAGTTATCCATCGTTATTGATGAGAGGATTGATAAATTAGTATGAAATTTTTTGATGTTTCTCTCCAAGCAACAATTATCCAACAGAGCTTGACAAATAGAAGTGATTACAAAAAGGGGTCATTCAATTTTCTAAACATACCACTCTTTATTCAATTTACTTGAGAACAGTCTTGTGTGAGTGTACTCAGTAGTGAAATCAATATTTGGAATCACCCAATCATTCACATGCTCCCTTCTCTTTTGGAGGTCCATGAATAAGTGCCAACTTGTTTTCTGATCTGAGCTCATAAGCTGTAGGCACTTTTACCAAATCAATAATTTGAATAGCCATTAAATTTTGTGACCTCTACTTATTTATTATTATTATTACTTTTTATTTGCCCAGAGATCACAATACAAAATACCGGGTGGATGGTGTTTGTACATGATATAAGGCACGTCAATAAGGAGCAAAGACACAGGCTCTAATTAAGATACAAAGAAATGAAATGGTGCTCACAGTTACATAATATATGACATAACGCCATGAACATTGGCTGTTACATGCACATGAAATATCAATTAAGGCAATAATTGGATAACCAACATGAATCAGACCATGACAATTGCTATAAACAAAGAGTATAAACCTTCTAGTCAGGAATGTTGTTGAGATATTCATCAACCGAGTAGAACATATTGCGTTGTAGATATCTTTTTAATTTATGCCTGAATGCAGCAGTTCCCTTAGTTTCCTTTATACTTTTGGGTAGTTTGTTATATAATCTGATGCCCATTTCATTGGGTCCTAATTTCAATGCTTTAGTTCTAATATTCCCATAATGGATGTTGTTCCTTCCTCTGGTGTAGTGATGATGATAGGCAGAGTTAAGAGAATAGTTTCCAATGTTATTTCTAATATACAAAATTAAGAACATAATGTATATGCACGGGAGTGGTAGCAATTTTAATTCATGGAAAATAGGCCTTGATGGGGCATTGTGAGGTTTCCTGGTAATTATTCTAATGGCTTTCTTTTGCATTTTAAAGATGGTTTGAGAGAAAGCAGCTGATCCCCATAATATTATACTATAGGTTATATTTGAATAAATTTCCCCGTAGTATAAATTCAATAGTATACTTTTACTTGTAGTTTCATACAAGTGTCTTAATAAATAGCAAGTTGAACTGATCTTATGCTGAAGGGCTTTTACATGCATATCCCAACAAATATTAGCAGACAGAGAAATGCCTAGAAACTTACATTCCGTCACATTCTCAATTGATTGATCATTAATTTTTGCCAGCAGATCATCTGTCGCTTTTTTATTGTGTGTAAAGTATACTATTTTACTTTTATTTACATTTAGATCTAGAAAGTTGTCTGTACACCACTTGTTTATTGCAAGTGTGACAGACTGTGATTTTTCCACAAGGCTGGGGTAAGTTTCTGTTGATATTATTACATTAGTGTCATCAGCATACAGCACTGGTGTAATTCCTTCATAATTCTGTAAGCAGCTAGATAGGTCATTGATATATATCAGAAAAAGGAGTGGCCCAAGGGTTGAGCCTTGTGGAACGCCTTTGTTGACTCGGTATGCTATGGATGAATATTTTGACCCATCTACTGATAACACTACTTTCTGAGTCCGATTGTGAATGTAGGACTTCATCCAGTTTAGAGGAGTTCCTCTAATCCCTATTCTATTGAGTTTAATTAGTAGTCTATCATGGTTTACATTGTCAAAAGCTTTTGACAAGTCAAAAAACATTCCAAGAGTTTTGCGTTTAGCATCTAATGAATTAAGTATAATATCAATAGCCTAACATATGGCGGTTGTGGTAGACCTTTCAGATCTAAATCCATGCTGAGAATTTGAAAGTAGGAGGTTTTTTTCAAGATAAGGTGCTATTTGCATGAACATGGCTTTTTCGAATATTTTAGCAAATGTATTTTGGACCACTATTGGTCTGTAGTTGTCTAAATCGTTTACACAGCCATGGTTTTTATATATGGGCACTACTTTTGATTCTTTTAATTGGGATGGGAAAATCCCTTGTGTCAATGATTCATTAATTAAGAATAAAAGGGGTGCTTTTATGGCTTCAAAACAATGATGAACAACTTTACCAGGAATTTCATCAGGGCCTGTACTGAATTTGTTTCTGAGTGAGGAGACAATGGTTTTTAGATTGGTTTCAGAACAAGGCTTAGCAAACATTGATGATGGTGCATTTGCAAAAAGCACATTAGCATGAGAAGTAATTGGGCAAGGAGCTGATACATAATGTTTGTTAAATTTATTAGCTAGAGATGAATAGCTTATGGCAATGTTATTTTCAGGATTACAAAGTTTGGGGAGAGCAAGTTGTAGATTTTTCTTACCTCTACACTCATTAATTATTTCCCATGCGGTTTTGGACTTATTATTGGAATTAAGTAACTTATTGTCATTGTAAGTTCTTTTCGTAGTAGAAATCAGCTTACGGTAATACTTTTGAAATTCCTTATAGAGTAACCGGTGCTCATGATTGTTAGAACTTTTACTGGAGATAGCAAGTTTCTTAAGGATAGTTAGGTAGTAACGGATCTCGTCAGTTAGCCATGGCTTACATTTTGTTATATGGAATATTTTCTGCTGTATTTCTGGGAAACACAATTCGAAATTGTGTCTGAAAATTGAATAAAAGTAATTGAAACCTTCGTCTACTGACTTAAGGTCATAGACACTGTCCCAGTTTTGGGACTGTAGAAGGAGCAGAAAATGCTGCATATTTCCGTGGGTAAAGGACCGCCTTAGGTAGGTTTTATCATTTAAGCTCGATTTAATTAAAATTAAATCTAAATTTAATCTCAAATTCAACCCTAATGACTGTAGGTTGGGCTACACTATTGACATCTCCCAAAAATGGCTGTTTAAAATGCAAATAATATTAGTGAGGGTAACCATATTAGCTGCTATTTTCTGTCACATAAACTGGTGTGCATATATATAACTCAAATTTTTAATCTAAAACGGTCTTCAAAGACAATAGACTAAAGCAAAAGTCCATCCAAAATAAATGTAAGCCATATTACTTGTTATAAGCATTAAAAATGCTTACCAATACAGGACCATATCACATTTGTGCTAAGATATTTGTGGGTGGCATTACCTATAAATTCGATTCATTTAGTGCACAAATGTATCAACACATTCCCATTAAAAGCTTATTGCAATTCTATGAATTCATTCTGGCATCATGTGCAAATATATGCATGGCATACTTAGATCTTTATGCTTACCTTTCACAAATTTCTGAAAAAATTAATTTCCCAGACAACCAGTTTTTGATTCCTAATGTTTACTACTAAATTACACATCAAACATGTACAACTCATGGAATCACCTCATGAATTAAAAATGGGACTGCAAAACTCAAATTAATGACACTACAGACTTCATGTTAGGAAGTGATGATTGATCAGCCAAATAATTAGTTTTGATGAAAATGAATACTTCCAAAAGAATCAATGATTACTTGATGACTACAGATTACCAACCATAATAATCAGAAATACAGTCATAGACCGACATGAACCTGTAATTACTAGTGACTATGAATACCAGCCTTAAATTAAATACTTGAACTGTATTAGACTAAAATATCAAAGGTACTCTTTGAGACAACTCTACCCCTACTCATTTAAATATCCAAAATGTATAGTCTTACTGTCACTTACCTTAATATCACATCGAAATTGAGCTGCTTTTTCCTTGTTGGCATGAATTAAGCGAGCAGCCAAATACAGTTTCCACATAGTGCAATGGGACTTAATTGTCTTGATAACTGGTTTAAAATTTAGCCTTAGAAAAAAAAATAAATTTTGAGAACAATATATATATATATATATATATATATATATATATAATCCATAAGAAGCAACTCACTGTTATTTGTAATTAACATACCTTACACATCCAACATTATTATAAGGTTCAAATTGAGTAACTTGACTGGACATATCTGAAAAATACTTAAATTTGATTTCATATTCATGTACTGTTGGCTTCTTCTTGGCAAACTGGTCACATATATACTTTTTATCAAATGACCATAACTTTTCATATGCCACCCATCTATCAATAAAACAACATTATTCTTTAATTCACTGCCACTAAAATTTTAATGATTGAAAATGTAAAAATAATTCACAAAATGTAATCCAAGTCACATCTTTTTCCCCTTATGATTAAAACATATTCTCAAGCAACAAATACTCTAAACCAAAAACCATTCTTTCTTGATACTCCATGAATATATAATAATAATGGGGGAAAACTCCACTGGCCGTAAAAAATTTTTTTTACGGCCAGTGGAGTTTTCCCCCATTATTATTATTTAACCTAGAGGCCGTAGAGCTCTTGAATTCTTGCTACTCCATGAATAATTAAGAATGCACAATAGTATACCACCTGCAAGATTTTACTTGGCATAATATTTTAGATGATAAATAAAAAGTTCCTGAGTAAATTAATCTGGTTTAATTATTAGTTTATTGCTGTAGGTAGTTAGAAAATTATTATAAAAACTGTCAGATAAAGTTTTTGGAGCTCAAAAGTGACTAACAAGTTTTTTAATCCAGTTGGCTCAAACTGAAAACAAGCAGCCATCTTCATAGAATTTAGAACCAATTACACACTGTGGATTACTCTCTTTTTACAGATAGGTCAACCACAGCACATAGTAGTCCTCCATCTCCTATGAAGATGGTAACCCAAATGCAGACTGAGTCAACAAGACAGACAAAATTCTGACAAGAAAAATGAACTTCCATAGGAGAGCTTAGTCCCTGGATTAATTTATTTAACCACAACACAACTGCTATATAAAAAGATAATTTATAAAGGCATACCCAATAAAGTAATGCAACTGAAACATCAAGAGAATGGGTTCATGATCACTTGCAGCAGGCAAATGATGGCACTAGTGAACATGGACACTCTTGAACCATGATCAATCATTAGGTTAACATCTTATGAAAATTCACTTCATAGTTTTTAAAAATATCATTACCTTTGAAGTTGAGTTGCTACTTTTTGAGATAACTTGAAAGCAGAATCTTGTATCCGAATGATTGCATCATTAACTAACTGAATTCTGATTATATCTTGATGAAATGAGATTAAATGTACACTTCCATCATGTAATTTTTTAGATGGACACATCAAGCATGTTCCTTTCATCCACCGAGGGAATTTCTTTAAGCTAAAAAAATCAACATCTTTAAGTACAGAAAAAAAATTGCATGGCTTGGCTTGACTATAGAAAACAACTTATTCTACAGGTGCATCACATTTACATATTGATCATTCATTTATATTTTGGGGTGCAGTTAGTTTAGATCACCTGACAATGTATTAATTAATGTCTTAAAAAATCAATCTCAGAGTTAAATTTAGCCAAGAATCTAGAAGCCTAAAAAAGATATCATTACATCAATAGTTTTATCACTATTTATATTGTCATGACATATAAGTCAAATTTAAATAAAATCAAATAAGTGACACCCTTTAAAAAGAAAAATTGTGCCTTTATTTTCCTTAAATACTTATAATTTTTCCCTAGAGTCATTCAACCCACTGCTATTCTCCTTGGAGCTCACATGCAGGGTGTAGACCAAAAGTAGACTCAGGATTATCAATTCATCCAAATATACATTCTTATATAAGAAATTTAGTTGGCTTTTTCACATAACTCTCCTCCACTTTCACAAAGTAATGACTGAAATTGATACGTATTTATCTCGATTTTATTACAGAAATATATTAACTGTTTCCAGAATCTGCATCTATGCACAGAACGGAAATGGTCGAAGAACTCATGGCTTTTCATTCTTGCATAAATAATCACATGAAGCATGAAAGAAGCCAGGAACACACTAGCATTTTTTCAAATAAAATTCAGTTCATAACAACAATTTTATACTTAAAAAGGGTCTTAGGTAATCTTGTATTTTTCAGACTCTGAAAAATTCAATTTTTTTACTTGAACTAACAGAAAAAAATGAAACTTAAATGAGAATGTCTTACTTTTTCAAGAAGTTTTCCACTACTTCAAAAATATATTTGTATATTTGCTGGGGTGAAGGATCTATCCTTACTTTTGGAAGGCATACATTAATTTTAATTTGAAATAATATTTTCCTGTTTTGAAGCATGAAATTGAATGCCTCCAAATTCTTTATTGTAAAATGTGACAGAGCCCTGAACACTTTTTGCTCCCATGCAGCATAGTGATGAATTAAGGCAGGGCTTTGCCCTGTAGACCGACGAAGAACAATTAATTCAATCATAATTAATGTTGAGCTCAGTGCCTTATATATTTCAAGCATTCTCTTCATTTTTTTGTCACATGAAACAGTCAACTTTTTGAAGAATACCTGTGAATGTGAAAAAATTAAGGGGAATAATTGGAGGCAATAACATTTAATTTTCTTCATTGCCAAAAGTATATATACACAGAACTAGCAAATACAAGACTTTAAATGACATATATTATTTCGATCCCACTTGATTCAAAATATAAAGTAAAGTGAATCTCAGAGCATTTTCTTTTGTTTTGATTCCAATTCCAATTATATTCTCAAGAAGATGTGCAACTAGGAATTGATGAGTCAAACCAACCCATCACTATTACCCACACAGAGAAATAGAAATCACACAATATCAACTAGTAGGAAATAAAACTTTGGCAAGTCAACCATGGAGGTAGGTATAAAACAGTATCTAGTAAATCATGGCTGACTTTCAAATAATAAATAAAAAGTTACTATAAAAATGAAGTGAAAATATAAAACTAATGAAAACTACAAGGAAAAAAATTTCATTTATGAAATTCAAAACAGGAAAATAAAATATTGAGAAATAATTTTTGTAATGCAGATGATTCAATTAGCACAAATGACTATAATTCATTTTAGTTATACTTAAATGACAGTTACAATAAATATAATTTTCAGAGTTAGGGTTATAATGGAGCAATCAGACAGTTTCTTAGAGCTGGGGATATGAAAAAAATTTTGAAGCTGGGCTTATGAAAAAAATTTTTGAAGCTGGGGTTATGAAAATAATTAATGTCATCTCTGATGCATTAATTTTTGGAGTAATATCTTACCTTAGCCTCAATGAAATCACCAATCTCATCATCTGGCTTGAATACATTGTAGCAATCCAATGAATTCACACATTCCTTAATCTTGTCTTCCATTTGTTTAACAATGTTATTTAACACAGTCAATCTTTGAATAGCACGGTGACATTCAATTTCAAAGTTGTCAGCTCCCAGTGAATACCATGAAAACTGTGTTAACCCACGCTTTAAAACATTCTCTACTCTCTGAACACATCCTTTCAATAGTCCCATTTTCTGCACAAATCAAAAGAATTTTTAATACAAATTCAGAATACCTTTTGATTAGATCATTAATATAATAGTCATAGAGGCATATCAGGCAAACTTGGAACATTTCCTTATTTAACATAGCTGAAAATATGCACATGCAAAAGCAATACATTTTGACTATGAAGTTATAAATCAAATTTCATGAAGTGTATTTATTACAACCACGACCAGGAGCCCTTTATATCATTGATTTCTACACATTGCATTGGCTTGAAGTGTTAGTCATAGGAAGTTGGAATCTTTATGATTAAATTTAAATATACAAGGAGTGTAACTACGGTCATGAATCAATGTAAACAAAAAAAATGTAGAGACCATAAACTTGAATAGCACTAAATGATAAGAAAAAAGAAAGAAAAGAAGAAAAAAGGAAAAAAATTTAATGCAAGTAGGTGGAGAAATAGGGAATACACACTAGGTCACTTGGGTGTGATTGAGAAACAGTGACTCACGTATACCTCAATCACACACAAAAGCCAAAATAAATAATAAAAATAATAAATAATAAAACAAACTTACAACCTCTCAATCACTAGGGTGTGTTAAATAATAACAGTCACTCTCGTGAATCACATTCATTCATCTGTGTGATTGATGGGTCAATGGCATAGAAGGGATCCTTGTAAACCCTAACTGAGTGAGTGTGTGAAATTCACAAAGGTCTAACACACCCGAGTCATTGAGTGACTGGGTATTTACGTAAGTTGTTTGTTTCACTTCATCCTTTTATAAGTTTCATTTATTTGTAAGATTGATCGGTCACTGACATAGGAGGGATCCTTGTAAACCCTGAGTGTGTGTGTGTGAATGTGATTCACGAGAGTGAGTTATTTCTTAACAAACCCTAGTGATTGAGTGGTTGTAAGTTTGTTTTATTATTTATTTTGGCTTTTGTGTGTGATTGAGGTATACGTGGGCCACTGCTTCTCAAACACACCCAAGTAACCCAGTGTGTATTCCCTATTTCTCCCCCTACTTGTATTTTTAAAAAATTTTTTTCCCTTTTTTTCTTCCTCTTTTTCTTTTTTCTTATCACTTAGTGCCAATCAAGTTTATGATCTCTGCATTTTTTGTTTATGCTAAGATTAAAGTTTTAACATTACATTAATAGAAAGGTGTCATGTGATCCTACAAATCTGCAGATCTCATTGCTAAAATATGGCTGTCAATGACCATTTGTATTCATACTGGGAGGTCATGTGAGGAAGTCAAGCTATGCTTGTTGGGTCGTGTGGGACATTTGTTGGGAGAAGCAGGAAGAGTGTGGGCTCAAGGATTTGGTGGGAGTTGGGTGTAAGAGAGTAATGTACAGCATTGCTGGAGAATTTCAGGCTGTGAATTAACCACCTATCCCTCCAGCTGATTCCTATATTCTGCAATACTTGGCTTTATCCGGTATAATCTGTTGAACACCTTAATATCTATGAGTCACACAGAGGTGAACATAATCATAATGTTCTATATTTTGTCAATTAATGTTCTCATAACTCCAGCAGCATCATATGTTCCCCTCACTTCCCTAAATCCAGACTGATCATTCCACAGATGGCTAGTTATCTTAACATGTAATCTTTGATAATCTCCAGCCCAACTTTCTTTACATGTAAAATTGAACGTTTTGTCCTAGATTCCTCCCATGTTAATGTTACATCTTTTTTCAGATGGTGATGAAAACATATCTAATGATAATGCAACCATTTCAGAGAGTAAAAATCATTCGCCTTGACCGGGATGTTGCATTATAATGCACACATAGCGGGTGACTCCGTTAAAGTTACTGTTACAGTTTCTTGAAATATATCTAATGATATTTTCTGGCCATACTGCTTCCTCATTAATTCTATGTTAGGCCAAAAAAAAGTCTCCGGTCATTTGGCACCTAAACCCTTGATTCTGCATGAATAATATCTATCCCTATTACCTTGTTTGGCTTTCTTTTCAATATTGTTTTTTCTAATTAGCTATATAGTATTATCTTAACTTATTCTTGTCACATTCTCTCTCTTTACCTACGATAACTCATCTAAATTCTCAGCCATTTACAGCAAAGCCTTAGATTTATGTATCTTGAATTAAAATAATCCTTGAATTTATATAATTTTTGATGACCTGGTTTGTCTCCATATAAAATATGAAGTAATAAGAAGCTCAAATTTACATTTATGATTTGCATAAAATTTCACCTCCTCATTGGGTCAACAAGCAATTTTTTATTGTAATTTTTCCCTGATTGTATTCTTCACTTTGTTTTTATTTTCAGATTATGTAGAGTGGACTCTTGCTAGCACATTTTTTTTAATAATTCTGGAATTCTTAATGTACTAGCAAATGTGCGTACCAGGGTTGACTTTCTATGGTGTTATGCTTCTAGTGTGGGTTGCATAACTTCAGTGTACATAGTTTTTTATTTAATATGATGTTATTATCAATTCCATAGCTCATAAATGATAATTTCTAGAAAAATCTTTAATTTATTCAATAATATGAAAGTTAAATTATGAGTAATGAGCAAAAACTTACACAATACCTAAGTTATTGACACTTCATAAATCAATACAGCAAACCCTCACAAAGAGCAAGCGTATATAATGGAATTTCACTAATATGCATTTTGCCCTTCCACCCAATCACACAAGATACAGTGGTTCTTCCATCTAAGATATGGTTATAGTGCCTTTCCTGAGACAAATGTTCAAATTTTCAGCCTTCTTAATGCTAATGCTCCACACCATTTCAATATTAATAAACATAAGCAATACCAACATAATAAATCTGTTTTTAAAAAATGTGGAAAACAGAAACACTGTATATTATAAGACTTATCCATATAATGTTCATGTTGTATTGACTGATAAAGTAACTATTTCCCCACATTTTAACCCAAAGGGATTGTTTAATTTGATTGAACTTAACTAAATCCTAGTCGAGATTTGCAGCCCATTTTTCCTCCATTTAATCTAATAACCTCAGCAGAGGCTCAAGACCTTCTGCTGTTAAAATGCCCCATTTCTGATGCATTTCATGTGAGAACCCAGAAGTAGACTATCTTTTAAGTAGTACCATTTGCATTTTTTTCAATTCATCAGTAAGCATCAGTAAATGTGTATTTGTGCATAAACTACTACATTAACATTTGATCTGTTCCAGCAGTCTCAAAGATTATACAAAATGGAATGAAAATGTAAACACTTGCCAGATAACTAGGAAAAAGAGGAGCATACAGCTTTCAAATATGGCCAAATAATTGAAATTTTAGTCAGCATAAAATCTGGTCAAAGAACCACAACACTAGGGTGGCAATTAGGAGTTAATAAAACCAAAATTTGCACCATAAGTAAAAATGAGTATGGAATAAGACCTGGTATTAGTTCAATTATAAATATAAAGTTTTCACTGCATTCAAAATGAAGATTTACTTTGCAACCACAGAAATATCCCACCCCAAAAATTATCTGAGACCATCCTGTACCTCATAGATAAATGCTAAAAATTATAGCTTACATTAGGCATTCATTATAAACTCAAAATGTAAAAACCAAATATGTTCATGATATAAGAATTTATTGTAACATATATTTTAGATTACTTACTCTTTCTAGTTTCAATGTAAGCATCAATTGATGATACTTTGTGACGGCTTCTTTAATTCTTGCATGGCGATGTACAAGAGCATCACTTTGCAATGCCAATCTTTGCACTGACTCAGGGACATTTAGACCCATTATTTGAATTGCAGCAGATTCCAATGATAAATCAAATATCTAAAGAGGTAAAAACGCCTAACTTTAAAAAAATCATAACAGTTTTATGGAAAAATTTTCTTTTAATTTTACTGCATTAACCACATATTTAATTATATTTGATTAGATTGGGTGTTAAGTAAGTAATATATTTAGTCCAACTGGTGAAAACTTCAGCTAAAATAGGAGAGAGAAATTTTTTCCTGTATAATGTAATGGTTTCACGCATAGTCAGGCTTAATAGTTAGAATCTAAGTCAACATTTTCACTTGAATGAAATGTGGATCTTGTTTATACTTTAAAGATTGCACAGGGGGTGGCAACATAATTTCTTTTTTTCAAATGCAAAATGCACTCAAAAAAAGGAAGTTATGTTGCCACACCCTGCATATACCAAATGTGTTCTGAAACTGATAACCTGCATTATTTGCTGACTTAAAATTGTTTTTAACCCAATTATCAACTTGAAATAAATTTCAGAAAAACCATGAATTTGCCAACTATTATCAGATACAAAAAATAATGGTCATATTGTTGAAAGCTTTAAATTAAAAAGCTCAGGTTAGCCTTATGTCAGTAGATTGTCAATTTTGAGCAAATTATATTACTTACAGTGCAAACTTAAAAGTTACTACTATAGTTAAAAAAAATAAAAAGGACTACACCATAATCAACGTAAACCAAAAATAGAATACTGCCTGGCTGGTTGATAAAAGATAATTGTTATTCAATTAATCAAAAAGTGTAAAAGCAGTTTATTTCTTAAAACCTGCAACTCTAATCATAAAATTTAGGATCATAATTTGGATCAAGGCATGTTTTAAAATTGGAAAAGTTGACCATTACCTCATAACACAAAATAAAACAGATCATGTGCCACCTCCCAATCAGACAATCAAAATTAGTTAGCAAAACATCCTCAAACTCCTTGTATGAAAATGAAATTCATCGTCATGAAATCATTGAATGTTCACCCTAAAGTAAATAATGTAATTTAATTTCAATTTTGGACATTGCTACCTCTATTGATCATCACAACACCTCAACATATACATTTCTCAGTCAATGTACTTCCTATGAAGAAGAGATTTGTTCATAGCCGAGGGCCCTTTCTTAAATAATAATAGGTAAAATATCTGCAATAATGAAATTCACAGAATGGACAGACATTGCAAGTCTATTCATAAGCACAGGCCTCACCACACAACATCACCTCGCACATTAATTGTGTGATTAAATATGGAGGAATTGCTAGAACACTCTTATGCCTTCATTATTTTTCTGTGTGGAAATTCCAAGTTGGCAAATGACAGCATGGCAATAGTGTGGATAATAAAGAGCATACTTCTTTAGACAGAATGTATTATTTCAGTCCATATCACCTTACTGAAAATTAGGCAAGTTGGATTTCAGGAATCAAAGGTTTCAGAGCACAAAAAAAGTTAAATATTTGGATGTAATTCAGGGATTTGTGCAAAACTAGATATTAAAAGTAGTGCAGTGACTTCATAGTTGCAAAAAAAATTATGTTATATAAACTGGGCATCATAAACCCTGAATTTTCACATGAGAGTTTTTATAATTATTGTTTAAAAAGTTTGGTTAGTAATTTTTAGGAATATTTAACTCATAAACCAAAGAAAACCACATTTATCAACACAAAGGTCAGTTGGATAGGTGATGGTAAAGCTCACCCAAATACTAAGCCCAATATCATGTGATATTTGGACAGAAGGATACATTCCATTCCTCATACCACCTGTGGTTTCCCAGAATGATCTGGTACCCAAAAAAAAATCATACATCCCCAGGAATTTTACTCAGAGTGGGGATAATATTCACATAAACTATCAAACACTTCAGACTATCCAAGGATGGGCCACGTCACCATGTATCATTCATCTGTACTAAAAGTCCATCCAAACTGAAGAACTTATCTTGTAAGAAGTTGAACTATGAGAATCATTGCTACATAATTAATTGATAAGTATTATTACAGTTTGGATGAATAAGAAGTCAATAACTAGACTTCAGGCTTATTTAGAGGGGACCTTTTTATTTTTTTGCTTGTTTTTTAATAAATAATTCTCAGTGTCTATCAACCAAATGAACAATAAATCATATTATTATTACACATCTACAAAGGAAATTGCACATGGGGATGTAAACAACTGAAATCTGCCTGTCAGTGGATACCACTTGATTCAGCATTTAAGAGACTTTCCTGATCCCATGATATATTTTCTCACAGAACGAAAGAAGTGAGAGTTAATGAAACTATTTGAAGAGACCAATCCTCTGCTATCTGTAAGGAAACAGTCTGAGAGATTCTTAATCTTAGAATTTTATCAAACTATTGGAGAATTTTCTTTTCAAATTAATGACATTTACTTCTTTTAGTCAATATACTATAAAATTGACTTATTCCTAAACTGGACTAGATGTGGATGGGGTGTCTGGATTAGGTGAAATATCAGGGATTGGACCAGGTAGATAGATAGATAGTAACCCCATGGAACATTTCCCCCACCATTCTTGTGTTCCATTGATCATAGATGGATTCTAATTATTCAAGATGACACATTAGACTTGTACCACTGTAAAAATAAACATTTTAAAAATTAAATAAACTTACTTATATAAAATGTTTCACATTATATTTTGCAAACACTTAAATCAGTAATAATTCATCAAACCATCAAAGCATTGATAATTAAAATTCAGTGGAAACACACAATTCATTTTACCTGCTTCTGTGCATACAGATAATCGATCAGTTCATATCTAATTAATTGAAAGCTTAACTTCAGAAAAACAGAAGTAGTTTTTCATGCCAGTACAATTTATTCATGAAAAATAAACCCTCGCTAAAATTCAAGCACACTGCAGAACAGTGTTGACTGTATGTTGCATCATTACAACTGGAAATTACGTAAGGAAACTAGAGCCATTTTTCACAAGTTAAGCTATCCTTTATTAGGATATAAAGAAAACTTGATCAATTAACTATCTTAATACTTGAAAAAAGTTCAATAAATGAGATTATTAAATAAGTCTCAATGAGATCTACTCATGTTTTGGGTTTCTAAAGTTGTTAGAAGTCAATGGCAATTAGTGAAGCATGATATTCTATGTGGAATATGTTACATGGGGTTACATGCATCAAAACTCAGGATAATCTGGATTTTGCCGAATCCCACCAACCCCCGACCCCAAATACGTAGTCCTGATTAGCTATGGTGCTCCCTTACTCTGGAGATACCTTGCAGTTTACTAAAAACTGGGGTTATGGGTGGATATTATAAGTGATTAAGACACCAATATTTTAAATCATACCTCATGATTAATGTCCACAACCAACTGGAAACCTTCCTCTACCAGCAGTTTTCGTTTACGGTGGCCCAAGGGCTGTGGGGGTGGCTTTCTTAATGAACCCTGAAAAATTTTTATTTTTCCTCCTAGTTTGCCAGTATCTGGATACTTGGTCAAAGATTTAGAAATTGCACCATGTGGCTTATGCTGCGCATGGTCTACGTTTTTTAATATTTTCTTCACAGGCTTTGGCCCAAGCACTGGATGCAGTTGTTCAGGTTCACTTGTGTGTTTTAATTTAGAACAGGTGTAGAAGTCATCTACAGAAGTAAAACCACAAGAGGTTAAACCAGGAATTTAAATTTTCCTGAAAATGTACTTTCAGGATTAATTCAACAAAACATAAAGGATTCATATTGAAGTATTCGTTATATTTTCCCGAATTTAGTAATCCAAATAGATCTTTTTCAAAATTTTTATGATGTATTTTAAGGTATATTTTGAATATTGAATTTAAAAAAAATAGAATAAAACTTTACCACTGTTTAGTTGGTAGTCAAAAATTCAATTTGAAGCATAAAATTTAACAATAAAAAATGGGTGCTTTACTTCAGCTATATCTATTAGTATGACAAAGGGTGTAAGCATCAATATGGTAGAGCTGGAAAGGGGAATGAGGAATTCGGATAGCAGAATGAGATAGGGCCATTACCTAATTTTTTGAGGAAAGAACAGGTGCCAAATCTAATAATTTTAACTGTAGATGTTTTCTTCCAAAAGTTTAACAGATGGCAGTGTGAGAACATTTCATGTTTTTCTGTTTGCTTAGAAGTAAATTCATGCAGGAGAGGAAAAAAGGTCAGGACTTGACAATTTCACTGCTCTGTGTTTGTCCCTGGCATGGAATTAATTCCTGTAAACAGTCACGGATAGTGTGTATCTGTTTATAAACCCAAGTATCCTTAACAGAGTCCCTTTAACCCTGTGAATGATCCCAAAATGGGTTTGTGTGTTTGGGTCTGTAGTTGGGTACTGGTGAGGAAGTAACAGTTCCGCAAACTACCACAGAAGTGTTTTCTGGTTGAGAGGTTATGGTTGTTCACAGTCATGGAATTTCTTTTCCCACAAACCATCATGACAAAAAAATTTGTTTTCATTGTGGGATGAGTGATGCTAACTTATTACGGCAATAGGAGTTTTCATTAATTTTATTAACCTTTGTTTTACTTATACATCCATCCCTATCCTTAGTTCTTCCCCCCACCTCTGTGAAGATTTCCTCCACATACAGGTATATGTTGAACTTCACAAGTGATAATGGACACTTATGCCTGACTCCTCTTTGTAACACTGATCATCTGGACTCTCCATCTGCCACTCACACCTGAGCAGTTTCAGAAATGCATAGATTACAGATAAGTCTCCTTTCCCTCCAATTCACCCCTATTTTCCGACATTCATTAACTATTAACAATTCACTCTATCAACCACTTTTTCCAACTCTAAAAAACAGACAAATACGTGGTTTGGTCGGGAGAAGTTTCAGTGTTTTGGGGGTAATAGATTTATTTCAGATGTTGCTACAATGCCTCAAAATTCTTCAAAGTACATCCCTTAGACATCTATACACTTTTTCCAGTGGCTATTCCATGACTCGAAGGTTGCCTGGTAGGTGGATTCCAGAAGGTCCTTAAGGGTATGCATACAAGCTTCTTTGACGGCAATTAGGGTACCATGGTGGTGTCTTTTGAGGGAGGATTTCACTTCTGGGAATAGAATATAGTCTTCTGGTGCCAAGTTGGGACTGTAAAGGAGTTGGGGAATCGTGCAGATGTCATTGCATAAGGTCTTCACAAGTAGGCACTCAACTCTGCTCTTGGTCGCATGACAAGACCTCCAGGACGACTTCAGCGCAGATGTTTTGCATCCCCAAATTTTCAGGGGTAATGGTGTGCACTGTCATCTTATCAATGCAATGTGATCACAGATCATGCACACACTTATCCGACAGTCTGCATTCAGCACTTCACATACACGTCAGAAAAAAATTGTTACCAATACTTCTTATACAAAACCTTGTACATCCTAATTGTATTTTATGTTCCTCTCTATTAGTGACCTAACTACTGTTATGGAATCACACATGGATCTCCCTTTCCTGAGCCCAATCTGATCATCCAACAAGTAATTATCTACCCTGCTCTCCATCCTCTTATTGGTAATTCTGAAAACCACTTTAGTTGTTTGTGAAATCAAACTTATTTTTCTACAGTCCTTGCATATGGCTGCCTTTCCTTTTTTTGGAATAGAAACTAACACTGATCTGATGAAATCTTCCAACCAAATTCCTCCCTCATAAATGCTACAAATTAGTCTATAAAAACTCTTCCTCACACCTTTTCCTAAGCCTTTCAGTACTTCTGCAGGGATGCTGTCAACCCCATGATTTGATTATTTGATTTCAATTCCCTTTCAACCCTTTGTATCTTGCCATTGAGTAAGCCTGGACCTAAGCTATTTCTATCTATGTCTTATTCTCTTTTTATGTCTAAGCTTGCTGACCTAATGTCTTTGCCATAAAGAGTATTCCTTTTATCTCTCTTGAATCTTCCCTGGTTTAAACATGGATTTTCCTGACTTATCTTTGATTTTTTGCAGGAATTTTTCCTTCTTACTTCCTGAAAATGCTTTTACTTTCCTGTAAAGTGCACCAATTTTACCCCTTGGATTGTCAGGTAACGTGACTGTAATATTTTTTAGGGAGACTTCATGGTGATTACAGACACTATTAACTTTCCTAATGCACTTCTCTCAATGCTCTCAAGGCCACTCTGAGGCAGGCTGCTCGAATTATTCATTGAAGCCTGAATACTTGAGTCTCTGGACCAGTTTTTCAAAAACCAACACCAAAGTAAAAGTAATTCTTTGCAACACTGTCAAACTAAAGTATAAAATGGATACTTGGATGTATTCTAGACACCAAAATAACTCTGCTGACTGTCTAATCCCCATTCCTTCCTTCACCCTTCAGTGAAAACCAACAAATGTTGTTCATTTTAATGACCATGAAATAAGTCAAAAACATTATGAGAGTTCCATAACAATAGCCTAACACAGGAAACAACCGTTCATCCAGGGAAGTGGAAATACCAACCATCCAATTGTAGCAAGTCCCAAATTCCTCCTACCATAAGTAAAATGTCCAATATTCATGTGTGAAACCTAGCCCTGTGTAATATAAGTACACAGGGCTAGGTTAACGTGTACTATATGTGCCACTATAAGGTGGCTGATTATTAGTAACCAAATCCAAGCTATGGCATTAAAGGTGAGAGGTTTGCAATCATCTTTAAAAACTCAGTTGAAAGTGATCTGTATAAAACAGTATCAGTTACACTTGCATGCAATGTAGCTATTAGACTCTCCTTGAAAAGATACTATGATGCAATACGAATCACAATAAGAAACAGTTTCAGAAGCATCACACCAAGTAAAAGACAAAAGTTTTAGTTCCATTCAAATGGTTTCCGAACACTTATTCATCCTCATGAACATAATTCAATTGTATGGTAATTAAATGCCTAACAAAAAGATGAGGTTTTCCCAGTACACTACTGGAGGGAAAAAAGCCCAAAAATCTACCTCCATCCAAAAAACCACCTTAAATTGGCAGATTGCCACACATTAATAATAAATAACAATACTGGAGAGGAAATTGTTTCATTCCAGTGCTCTTCATTGCATGACTGATGATAAACATAAAAAAATACAATAACCATATAAGCATATAAAAAAGATGGAAAACCAAGTTTGTATTATTAAAATTCTTAAGAGTGAAATTTTATAATTAGTCCACTGACCTAATTCATCTTTCCAGACCATTATTTTCAGCAGTTTTTTTGATTCATTGACTTGTATTACATTGAGACTTTCATTTCTCCATTTTTCCAGGAGATTGTCTTCATATTCTTTCATTTGAAGAGCAATATTTTTGTACAATGACTCCACCTGCAAAAAATTCCAAGTAGTTTGAACATTATTTGGAGTGAATAAACCCAATTCTTATAGATAAAATTTATAGGAGAGAAAAACTGTAAAACTATATCTATTCTCTTGATTTTGTGAAAATGTTTCATTTAGTTACAAGAGTAATCCCAGAAGTACCCGACCCAACAAAGAAAACACAAAAATTTTGGAAAATTATGCATTTATTTTTCAACATAAATTCCTTTCAGTTCTAGTACACTTTTTCCAGCGATATTTAATAAGTTTGTTAACCTTGTTATAATAAGAACTGTCTTGCTCCTCAAAATAGCCATTAACTGCCAACATCACTTCTTCATGGTTGGAAAATCTTTGACCACCGAGCCATTTTTTCAAGTTAGCAGACAGAAAATAAACCGAAGGGGCTTTATCTGGCAAATAAGGTGCATGAGGTAGCAATTCAAACTTTAATTAATGAATTTTGGCCATGGCAATAATGGATTTGTGAGCTGGTGCATTGTCTGGATGAAACAACACCTTCTTCTTAGCCAAATGCAGTCGCTTTTGCTTGATTTCTTTGCTCAAACATTGCAATAAGTTCACATAATACTCGCCATTGATCGTTTTTCCTTTTACAAGATAGTCAATGAAAATTATCCCCTGCACATCCCAAAAAACCGGCATTGCCTGCAGATGAAAGTCTTTGCCTTCTTTAGAGCTGGTTCTCCATTTTGAATCCATTGTTTTGATTGTTCTTTTGTCTCAGGTGTGAAGTAATGGACCCTTGTTTCATCCATGGTTATGGAATGGCACAAAAATTCTGCTTTGATGCTGTGAAACTTTGCTAAACACTCAATTGAAACATCTTCACGACATTGGTTCTGCTTGAGTGTAAGCAAATGTGGCACCCATCTTGCACACAGTATTCTCATGTCCAAATTTTCAGTTAATATACGATTTACCACACATTTTGAAATGCCTACTATGTATGCTAGCTCACGCACTTACAGTCGACAATCATCCAGTATCACTTTGTGGAATTTCTTCTCCATTTCTGGAGACATCACCTCATTTGTTCGACCAATGCAATGCTTATCTTGACACCTCATACTGCCTCATTTAAACTCTGCTCCCCAATATTTCACTGTTGTAAACCAAGGAGCAGACTCAACCAAAGTAGAACCCAGTTCAGCTTTTATATTGGTTGGGCTGAGGCCTTTCAAATAAAAGTATTGTATCACATAACGATGACCAATTTTCTCCATTTTCACAAATTCACTGAAAACGTTCACTATTGATGGCTGCCACACAAATACTAAACTACGTGGCATGTTCAAACTTGAAACATATGATTTATAGATTGCATACTTTCTAATACAGTGATATTTTTCAAACAACTATCGTCATCTATAGGTCAGGCCGGGTACTTCTGGGACCACCCTCGTATGCACTTAAAAAATATATTTAAGTGCCAAATGGAAGGAGAGTTTAGATTGAATAGGAGAGCTTTCTTGGTTGAAATCCATCAGTGAATAGCTGAAGTAGTTGAAGCAGGGAACACAATTACAGATTCAAACATCAGAGAAGGAGGGAGGATGGGACAAGGTAGAAGAAGGGTGGTAGGACATGGTCTTTGCAGGAGTGAAAAGTGAAATGGGGGGATGAACAATGGCTACCACCCTAGAAAAAACAAGAGCTTTGAAGTGAAGAGAAAGGGGGAAGATTTCCACTATTTCTTACCCCACCATATTGCTTCTCATAAAATCACAACTCCAATGGATATGCAATACTGTCATGAATATTAGAAATAATAAACCTGGAGCTGATAGTGAGATTCAAAAAAGTATATGGTGTAACCTATACATTTCACTGGAGTAACACACTTCCTTTACAATGCTCAAATAGCAAAATGCAAAAATGGAACTGGTTGGTCTGAGAAGGAACCGGGATTAGGGAGGTATGCAGGGTCATGTTGGTGTTTAGCATATGTCCAAGTAGCTCTTTTTATGTTATGTTTTGGGAGTGTTCCAAAGAAAATTTACTTAGGTTTAAATCACATAGGCCCTCAATTGTGAAGATGAACAATGACTAAAGAATTTCCCAGACTCTTTGGATGGACCTGGAAATGATTTCCAAAATCTGAAATCATAATAAATCCAAATTTGATAATATGTGTACCACAATTTGCTTAAACATAAGTATATTCCTAATGCAAGCATCTTTTTAAAAAGTATAGACCAATAAGCCTCTCAAGTTACCTCTTATAAGAGGACAGGTCCATGCAAGACCAATTTCACTGCAATGTGGCAACTAGAGCTCTCTCAACTTCCCAAATATAAACATATGCCCTTTTGCTCATAGGCAACCAACGGTATATGTGATAATTACAAGCAAACATTGCAAAAATTGTCTATCCTCAGCCTCTCTAATAGCATACTTGAGTATTGATCCTGATGTTGCTGGTTCAATCCCATCCCATAACTTTTTTTTTCAGCTTTGTCATGTTTCAATTTTTGCTAACTTTGTTAAGATGCTTTATTATTATTTTATCTTTTTTTATTAACTGGCTAGTATGTTTGGATTTAATTGGCTATTTAGTTTTGGATTTTCATTTAGTTTCTTTCTTCACTACACATTAGTGTATTTTATTTTCATTCTAGTATTCAATGGGACAATAAATCCATACCTTAATTGCAACAAAAACAGTAATGTTTTAAATGGATCAATTTCCAAATTTCTTCTCCTTGCTTTCCACCATGTCTTCATATTTCAAAATTTCCCAAGTATGCAAAAATCATAAAGCAAACCAGCAATAGTAAAGCATTGTTAGGAATACCAACACAGGCTGTGGAACAAGGAATGGGTTCTAATCATGTTTACCTGGCTGGTGATATTGAAGTTGTATCATAATAATACAATTGTATTTTGGAGATGTAAAATGAAATATTTTGCTTTGTGATACATGTTACATGGCTTGCACATGAGTTTGAAATTCTCCTTCCTCAAGATAGCAAACACCCTTGAGATACAATCATGAATGAATGGAAATGGAATATAGTAAAATAAAGATATCATGGGTCATTCCATGGTACACCATTTCCTTTAATCTTCTCCAAGAAATGGAGAAAAAAACATGATACCTTCAAAATGTTTGCATGAAACTGAGCAATACACAAATACTTGATGATGTGTAATGTCTTGGAGAAATATCTTGAATTAAGTGACTTGTTTTTGAGTTGCAAGACCAGGTCATCAACTCAAATTTTCTTACAGAAAAATTTTGATTTATCGATGCTAGAAACAGCCATCATATGCTTTTTACCAGGAACTGCCTTAAATTTGAATTACACTATGGCATGAATAAAATAGGATCAAAATAATAGTAGTAGTAGTTTTTATGGGAGGTGACCAACAACTAAGGTCATCTGCACCATTAGGGATGGATGGGAAGGGAAGGGTGGAGAAAAACTCAGCATCGGCATTAGCCTACTCTTTTTGAAAGGCACCAAGGGGTCCATAGTTTAAAGTCCCATCCGATGGACGTCGTACTCACTCAAAGTGCTCTCTACAAACACCTCAAGTAAGGTTCGAGATACTACTGAAAAATATCTTTCATCTCCAGGATTCGAACCCGGGCCTTCTCGGTGGGAAGCCTGTACGTTAGCCTCCGCACCATCCCAATCCCCTCAATATAATAGTTTATTATTTTAATTTTACACTTCACTGATGCAGAATAATGACATAATCTAAAAAAACTGAATATGAAACAAATCCTAAGTATTTGAAGTTTTCACGAAAATAAGCAGTTCCCTCAAAATTCAACTTAGTATGGCAATAACTTATTCATTAAACTTTGGAGCCATAGTGACATTTAGAAACATTCTAAAATTTGTATTAAAAAGTTTTGTCAAAACAGAAAATCACCTAGACCACACATTAACAGTAGAAGCCACACTAAGATGTTTAAAAAATACTGATGAATGTAATATTTTCAAATCCAAAAACATTTAGGTTTATCATACATTTTGATTGATAATTATGATGAGTTATAATACAACTGATTCATTATTCATAAAAGCCTTTCCATCCCATTGTCTCAGAGTTAATTATGAATATTTGATTAAGCATAAAATAGCATACAACATGCAAACAACCTATAATCCATATCATATCAATCTTGATATGAGCTTTATAAGAATTTAATATAAGATCCACCATAGCGCCCTTACCTGTGGCATTAAAATAGTATCCTTAAACTCAGGAACTGAAAGCATTTTAAGCAATGGCCTTTTTAATTTGGCAAATAGAGATCTGACCCAGAATATAGCCCCTGAAACAGGTGGTTGATTCCGGAGAAGAGGAGGATTATGTTTCTTTTTCTGGAAAGACATTAGGGTTTAATTAGTCGCATTTCAATAATAAAAAGCACAATGGAAAACATTTTTGAACGGCAAACACTCCTTAAACTAATATCTACAATTATATTAAATATTTGGCAACTATAACTGAACAGAAATCTTTTTTATGTGTCAGAAACGGAATATTTTCATCATAGATGCTCGTGTATTAAAAAATCATTTAGCAGAAGCATTGATAATGATTATAAAGTATTTTGTTCAACATTATGGTAACACAGACATTCAAGCACTTCAGCCAGTCAAAAATAATAGAAGCATACTGTATCACAACCATTTTTCCTCTAATCCAATTACTTCTAATGCCAACAGAATTTTACATTATTTGAATTCAGCTGCAGTGTTTTTTAGTTCTTCTCAAAGAAATAAAAAGTATGTACTTCATGCATATTCTTATAGTGGGCAAACAGAAATGTGGTAGCAATATTAACTGGATAAAAATCCATATAAAAATGTAGAACTTGCTCACTTGAAAACCACAGAACATTTGTAACTTATAGATTAAAAAACATAAACTTTTGAAAAATTGTCATTTGCACTAAATATGGATATTATGATATAAAATACAGTAAACCCTTGCATTTGATGAAGTTTCATTCTTCGTGTTTTACATGGAATATATTTTTTGATAAGATTCAGTTACCTTTCTCTCCCCAATCGTTTGTTTTCCACCATATTGTTTTAAGGTTTGGAAGTCTAAGTGATGACAGTATGGAATAAAAAAGGGTTGTATGCCAGGTACATTATCAGGGTGCCAACATAAATCTAGGAGCAAAACACTACAGCATTTTCAGGCTTTCTATACAAATATTTGCAATTTTTTTATGTTGTTTTTTCTACAATTTATATAATAGATCCCTACCATGGACTACATCTTTGACATATTTTGGAAGGGCTTGTACATCCTGTTGACTCCTAGAGCCTCTCTGCTAGGGTCAAGGATAACTGCTCATGATAGGCTCACCATGTGATCATGATAGGTCAAAGGGTGGGAGTGTGTTTCTCAGTAAAATGACCGCAAAGGATATTGACTCCAAGAGAGGCAGTCATTTCACCGATGATGTCACATTAAAAACACTTTTGAGGAAGGTAATGGGAAACCACCTCAGTTATCTTTCAAATGTTGAATATGAATGGACACAAAGAAAAAATTTATTCTAGCAACCATAGGATTCTGCCCGCTCAACCAGGTGTCATTCCAAGCAGCAAGGGAGGCAAGGTTTCTGCAGTCATCATTACACAAAGTGAAAACAGTGGAAAAGAAACCCCAAAAGAGGAACTACAATGGTAAGAATAGGTATTTAGTATTTTAAATAATATTGAAGGCAGAAAGAATCTGGAAAAAGGAAGGAAGTAAAGGTAATCTAAACAGACAGAATACTGAGTGTTGTAGAGGAAAGAAGAGAATAGACTAGATGAATTCTATGGTCTCAGGCTCAACTTTGTGGAGGTTCATGTTCGTTTTAAATGAATATACTTAGTAATTTCCACACAATTTTTATTCGAAATACCGGTTTCAATGCTTCGGCATCATCATCAGGTACCTGATGATGACACCGAAGCGTTGAAACCGGTAGTACAAATAAAAATTGTGTGGAAGCTACAAAGTATATTCATTTAAAACGAATAGACTAGATAGTATGAAAGTAGGCATAAGTTATAAAGAAATGAAGAAAGAAATAATGTAAAGCAGAGAAAGTTCCCATGATACTTAGAAGTAAAAGAGTCATTAGGATCATCCAAATAATAAACTGATAGAACACCTTGAATTAATGAAATGAATACCTTAGACAGGATTATGAAACAATAATAACAATTTTGCTTTTCATTAAAGTCAGCACAGATTCTATTGAGAGCTAATTTCTTCATGAGAAGAAGCATAATACTAATATTCCCTCCCCATAGATAAAAATCTTTACCTTTCAAATGGATATTTTTCCTGTCTTTAGATCCCTACAACATTTTAAAGATTTTACTTCATGTTTGGGAGATGTTCCTATCGTATTTATTACAGCCTTGAAATGGTAGAAGACTTGTTGTTAAAGCCATGCCTTTTAACTGTGCAGGTGGAAGTAACAATAATTGCTGCTTGTAGGGTTATCCAGTGGGATAGGTCAACAAGTAGGAGCCAGATGAAAGGCAGTCTGGACAGCATCTGTTTCTCAGTGAGGTGGCTGAAAAGGTACATCTGTATCTGACCCCAGAGGAGCACCAATTTCAGAAGTAGTGTTAGGTTAAAAACATCATTGAGGAAGGTAATGGGACAACAACTCGATTATTTACCCCAAAAAAATGATGGAACCAAATATGCTAATGAGTCCTGGCAACTATAGGACGCAACCCATGGGGCCAAATGCTGTGCTTGGCAGCAGTAGAGGAAATGCCTCCTCAGTCATCATCACATGAAATCAAGTGATAACAGCAGAAAAGAAGATGCAGAAAGGAACGCCACTTTGAAAATTGGGATTTGGAATGTTACAGAGGATGATAATGTGCACAGGGAATCTAAGAAACATCAAACGAGAGATGGAGATAGGAAACATACCGATGCTACATCCCTGCAAGGTGAGATGAAGAGATAACAGGAATTATTGAGGAGATACTTACAGAGTAATATACAGTAGAGGATCAACATAGGGTAGTCATAGAAATTGACAGGAAACTGGGGAGAAGAGTAGTACTAATGTAGAACAGGTGAATGATAGAATTAGTACAAATAAAAGCAGATCAGGGCAATCCAGCAGTCATTCAGGGGTACAAATTCATTAAGCAATCATAGGGAGGAAGTAGAAACAGTTGATAGTATTTACAGTCATAAATAGACTGTATTTACAATAAATTAGGTGATATGATTGTAAATGTACCTAGAATAAAACACTTGATAGTGATGGGGGGTTGGAAGTGATGGAGGATTGCAGTGCATATCAGGTAAAGGGAGAGATAGGAGCAAGGTAGAAGAGAACGGTTTCAAGGAGATATGATGATAAGGAGAAAAATACAGAATTGGTAGGAGAAATAACTTGATTATAACAAATGGTTTAACTATCCGATGGAACAATGGCGCCATGACAGCACTTTCAATTTCTGAAATTGCTTAGAAATGTTAGTTTTCAGAAAAAGTTTTGAAACCATTAGCAGAGTATGCACTTGACTTCAAAATACAAAAAGGCAAATTACTGTTAGAGGTTTATTGTTTATTTTACACTAAGGAAAACATGAGAAATAATTTATTACTTTTCTTTTATTATTTATAATATAAATAAGAGCTCTATAAGCCAATTTCATAGGGCAAGAAATATCACCCAAAGATTTAATATAGGATGAACACATTTTCATGCATTGACAGTATTTAACACTAGCCATAATGCACATAATAAATATTTTCTACACAGTTCTACATCTTATATCATTGGAAGTACCAAGTTAGAGTTTTGTACTTAATTTCCTTTTATGTTTTTGCCACCACTTCTACACAAGAGTTAATTAAAAGGAAGTCAGAAATTTTCAGTAAAAGTCAGAATTAAAAGGAGTTATCAACATCTGCCCATATTTCCATATGTTTAACTAAGCTCTGCTGACAGAATCCCCAAAAGGAAACTGATACACAACTTCAAAGAAAAATAGCTCTTAAAATTAAAGGCATGGCAGATAAAGGTTCTCAATCCTTCCTTTATAATGTATCAAGTTTTAACTCCAAAATTATATTTAAAAAACCATAAACACAGTAATCAACCCGAAGGTCAGTTTGGCAGGTGATGGTAGAGTTCACGCAGTATTAAGCCAGACGGCATGTGAAATTCACACATCAGGGTAGGGGGGCCAGTTCATTTCCCTGTGCCGGTTTATGGTTTCCCAGAAAGATCTAGTACCCGAAAAATCACATAGCTTGGGTGGAGCTGCAGGCGCCCAGAGTGGCTGGTCCGGAAATTAAACCCAAGCTCTCCAGTCAGTAGTCCAATGCTCTACACCCTGGACTACCACGACCCACCCAAAATTATATAACACATGAATATTTTTTTAAATAGTCTACTTACATTAAATACATATTCTACAGATGAAATTTCTTGAATGAAATTATGTAGGATGACATCAAATTTAGTCATAAAAATATCCATGATGGCTTTCCTTGTTTTTACTTGTCTAAACCGTTGAAGCATTTCAAATCCTTCTTCAGCAGATCTAAAATAGTATACATGAATTCTTAAAAATCAGTGAAAGTATAAACATAAGTAATAATTCCCAAAACTTAGCCCCTTTATTTCAATCAGTATAAATGCTGAAATAAACATATTATATAGACTTAATACAATCATCTCTGGCCGATTTGGATACCTAATTTCAAAATAACCAATTAATTTGAATCATATAGTTATGAAATCACTACAAATATTCAATACATACAAGTAGTCATAGTTGTGTTAACACATAGCAAAAGACTTGAGGGCTATTATGAATGGCTCACTATTGGGCATCAGCGTATGTATTTAAGGGGTTAGGATATAACATGAATCCCCATGCACCTCACACCTGTGCAAAAATATGTTAGTACTATTGAAAATATATCACATTCTGCACATGCATATTTTTTAGCATCCTTGTCTTCTTCATTTAACTACATATTTGGGATTCATGAAGACTCTTCTTGTAAGAAATATTTTCTTTATTATCACACATTTCATACATTCAACTGAAATAGTATTATTTCCATATAAAAAGATTTTTTTTACTTTTCCACAGACAGCAACCAGAGAGATATCCCATGTTATAGCCCCATATAGTATTCATTTTAAGAAAAGCAAAGTAGGCTGAATATTCTCTATTCATTCCCAATCTCCATCTCATCCTGCCTTCCCCTCATAGGAAGACAGAGGGGCATACGGGGAAACCAAGAGAACCTCTAATCTCTGCTATGGCATACTGTGTAAACAAAATCTGTGTTCACAACTGCGGGTTGCTAATTATTATAATTCTAAATTTGGGTCCAATAAAAGCAGAAGTTCTAGGACTTTTGATAAGAAAAATAGGAAGGTAATGTCCTTGCTAGATAACCTGACTTCATGTGTATCTTTGTTTCCATGATTTCAGTTAGCAGTAGAAGATCATGGACTATGTCACCCATGGATAAAGGATCTACAACACAGAGAGAATGTCCATCATTTCATTTATGCAATAAAGGTTTTCTATCAATTACAAAAGATACTTTCAAGCTATTTGTTTATAAAATATTTTCAACAAAATGACTCTTTTGATACGCTATTAGTGCTGACAATAAAATTCAATTTGCAAGCAAAGATTGTGTTTTACAAAATAAAAGATTCAACTATGAATAATGAGTCCAAAAGACATTAAACTGTGTAATAATATTTTTGAAGTTTTCTTGAATAAACATCACACATCCTACCATAAATATAAATCAATAAACATGATGAAAACTGTATTGGTTACTTACCTCAATAAAATAAAGACTTCATCAATAAAAGATTTTGCTGTGTCTTCAATTACCTGGACTTCTTGAAAAAAGTTAGCCATCAGTGTTTTCCAATTATCTCTGTATGCACTTACAAATATGTCAAAGTCTGCTTCTTCAATAGCTACAACTAGCCTATTAACCCTTTCTTTGGCTACATCTATCTGTGCAGGATCATTAACAAGAGTTTTTAATTCAGGGCCAAATATATTATGGAAATCTTGAAGAACCTGCAAAGTATTTTGTATCTTAAATGTATTACTTTCTATTTGCATTAGAAAATTTAAATATATTTAAATGCTTCTGCTATTAAGGTTTAGTTCCTTCTAGAACACCATAGTTTTTTTAAGATGGAACATGATTTTCTTTTGTTCCTCTTGAAACTTGAGCATATAAAACTGGCTCATTTCATAGCTCCTTCCAATTCCTTTGTAAACATGGGATAAGAAGGAAGTTATTAAATTAAAATGATCAGCATTCTCTTTTTCATGCATTATTAAATAAATAAAAGGTAAAAGTTCAGAAATTATAAATTGATTTCCCAGAATTTTTGCTTGATTTTCTACATTTTTTCAACTTTTTAAAGAAAATAATACCATCATTTTTTTATTTATAGCATCTAAGGTATATTTTGAAAGGGCATTAAAAAACGGCTCATTTAGGCATTTCTTTGTCTCTCCTAACAACAGAGCCTGATGTCCGACACTACAATAAAGCCTTCTCTGATTCTACATATTTTCTTCTTCCCTTCATTTCATCCAACATACCCATTTTATTCCTACCCTTTCCTCGCTTGTATAGCATTCTACCCTCTTTCACAGTCTTCAACACCCCATCGCCTATCAAAACACTTAGCATCCACCTTCCAAACCTCCCTTGGATTTCTCTCAGCAATACCCTCTCCTCCCTCACCATGCCTAGCACTTCCTCACTTTTGTTTCTGTACTTTCAGCTTTTTGAAACCCACCTTTTAAAAACTTACAATGTATGCTTATCATCAAGTTTTAACATTTCAGTTCTGTATGAAGTCATGCTCCCTATCTAAGTTTTAACAATTATCTTCTTAACATCCTTATCCAACATCCATAACATCAATACCCTCCTAACTGTGGCAGCTTTGCCTAATACAATTTTTCTTCTGATCTCCCTACTACTTTAACCATTGCCAAAACATTCCAAGATAAGTAAAATGTTCAACCTGCTGCACTATATGAACTTCAATTTTAACATTTAACTTGGCTTTCCTCTTCCTTGAAAACTGCATAACCTTTTTTTTGTTTACGATGATTATCATTGCAAGTAATTTTAATCAATATTACAGGAAAATAGCATAACTGTCAATTAACAGCTGTGGAATTATTTTGAATGATTAAAAAAAGAGATACTGTTGGAAAAACAAAAGCATAAGATCTATGCCATGAATTTAACATTACTACCCTGGCAGAATAGTCTGATGACTATTTCAAAAATTCATTGGTACACACTTTGATAAACAATTGATAACATAAAACCATGGTTATGAATGAAACTTAGGGGAAAAGCAAATAAAAATAAACTCCTCATCCCTGAGGGTTAAGAGATTGAACATATTTACCATGAATAAAGAGAAAGGGAACGTACTACGGCCGAATGAATGAAATAAATAAAAATTACCCAAAGCCGTACTCTAGCCGTACTTCTATACCAAAATCTTAGGAAACCCCCTTAACAAAATGATCACAGGCTATAAGTCGGCATTAACTAACTGCAAGCACCTAATCAACAAAAAACTTAAATTTAGACTTAATGTTCTGAACCCACACCTCCCACGCCTATACGGACTCCCAAAAATTCATAAGAAAGACTGCCCCATGCATCCCATTGTGTCCGCCATCAATGCTCCCACCTACGAAATATCGAAATGGCTTACGGAAGAATTCTCTCAAATAGGGTTTCAAAGTTCATCCAATATCAGAAACACCTTGGATTTCATAGAAAAAATTAAAAATATCACCCTTACAGACCATGAAATTCTCGTGTCCTTTGATGTTGAGTCACTCTTTCCAAGTGTTCCAATCCCAGTTACCATGACCTTGTTGGAGAATTGGCTCCAGTCCAAGAACATCCCCCGGAAAAAATCAGAGAATACATCCTCCTAACCAATCTTGTTATGAGTAACAACTTTTTCTCCTTCAACCTTTCCTTTTACAAACAGGACTTCGGCACTATATTAAGAGTACGGCTTTGGGTAATTTTTATTTATTCCATATTTACCATGGTTCAGAAAGGTAAATTTGAGGTTTGGATTGCATTGAGTTATTAAGAATAACTATTCAGACAACAAAAAATATTAAAATTTTAAGATTATGTACAATTGGCTTATGTTAAATATGTATGTAAAATGGGTTTATGTATGGGATTATGTAAATTAAATTTGAGTGTCCAATATTCTATGACATGTAATTTTTCATTTTAATGCCTTAAAGTGTTCACAACCATTTATTTTTTTTAAATATGCATTTATATTAAAAACCAAAAATAATAATAAATACTCACTCCACATACTGTACAAAGATCTTTGGTAATCTTTGACATATACTCAGATCTTCCAAAAAGAGTTGCCCTGTTAAATTCCCATCTTACTCCTTTCCCCGAAGTTTCAATTTTTTGGCGTATATGAAAGTAAGCATGCTTCCACATTCTGAGCAACTTCAAGGATTCACTTGTGAGACTGCTTACGATGTTTAATGGATTTCTGCTCAAGTATCAAACAAGTTATTAGGCTTCTAAACTTAATAGAGGCACCTACCTACTAAAGTAACACCAACATTATGGTCAAACTACTTACTTGAAGAGTTTATTGCTGTCCAACATAGCTTCCACTCGATTGCAGATTGTATTAGCAATTCTTTCCATTAAAGAAACCATATTATCTTCCACTGCAAAGTGACTATTAAGCACCCATATCATCCATAAGGAATTCATCATTTCATATATAGTTTTCACAATTTCTTCTAATGAATTACAGTGAGTAATAATCTGTAACAATGCACAGTAACAATTAAACCACTGGAGCAAAAATTTTATTTCAATAATTTTATTCTTTTGCTTCCATTGCAAATTGTTGGTGGGTCATTGGTGGGCTAATTATTTTATTGGGCCGCTACAGGACTCTTAGGTTCAATACTATATCTAGGGAAAAAACCGTTACGGAATTTAAAAATGTAGTTTCAAATTTTTCTAGAAGATAGATACATATCGAACCAAGAGTCAATTTAGTTTGATAAGATTACCATAAAATGCATTGCACAATATTTTACAAATTATGAGCATTATCTAATAATCCCATTAACATTCTAAAAAATGAACCAAACTAATACAATTATTAGAATATGTATAATAGTATTATTACAATATAATTATTTATATACGCGCAAGTTAATATTCAGTGCCTCAGGAACAGAGTAAACCTGCTGAAAGAACCAAGCTATAAACGAGTATGAACCAGACATTTTGTTTATTAATGAGTATTGGTTAAAATATGAAGAACTAATTGTTATCTCACTCCAAAATTACTCTCCGATTTAGTGTCCTCATTCTGCCGTACTAGATATAAAAATAGAGGTGTAGCCATATTCATGCATAGTACAATAAAGGGTACCATTAACTCAATTGATGGGCCTGTGGAGGAAGAAAAAGCTTTTGAACGTGAAGAGTGTTTCCATGAAACTCCAGTAGGGTTACTAATGCTCATCTCCATCTATAGATCTAATGAGTAATAGATCGTAGCACTTTTCCTCTTGGTTACCTGGCGATGATGTAATATATCGAAACCCGGTGGCAAAATAAATTCTATTGAGTGGAAAACTGCTACCATCTATTATTCATTATGATAAACATATTGTTGCGCATGCCTGTAATTAGGTTCCTTATGACAATTGCTTATTTACAAGTGAACGATTTGTCCTCTAACCTCTGGGCTTGTTACCCATCAAATCGAGCGTGACCTCTGCTCGCAGTGCACGTTGAAATGACACACGTATACAGAAAGGGGGATGGTTGGTTAATTTGGCGCCGCGTCATCGTCCCTGATAATGGCAGTCAAGTCGCTAGGAATTTTCATGCATTTATTAAAAAACTGGACCAACTCTTTTGTTCCTTATATACAAACAACCGGATACTCGTGTTGAATGGCAACTTCAACTGTAATCTCTTAGTTGAATCCCCTGACAGATCCGAATTACTGAATTTGTTCAAAACTTACAGCATGGAATGTGTTAATAATAATCCTAATAGGGTCACTCCCACATCCATCACCCTAATTGATTACGCCATTAACACCACCATAAGCTACTCATCTCTAGCTAATAAATTAAACAAACACTACATATCAGCTCCATGACAAAACTACTTCTCAAGTTAATGTGCTTTTTGCAAATGCACCATTGTCAATGTTTGCCAAGCTCTGTTCTGAAACTAATCTAAAAACTATTGTCTTCACACTCAGAAACAAATCCAGCATTGGCCCTGATGAAATTCCCGGTAAAGTTGTTCATTGTTTTGAACCCATAAAAATGCACCTTTTATTTTTAATTAATGAATCTTTGGTGCAGGGGATTTTCCCATCCCATTTAAAAATCAAAAGTAGTGCCCATATGGAAAAACCATGGCTGTGTTAATGATTTAAATAACTATAGACCAATAGCCATCCAAAATACATTTGCTTAAATATTTGAAAAAGCTATGCATATGCAAATAGCATTTTATCTCAAAGAAAACTTCCTACTTTCCAATTCTTAGCATGGATTTATATCTGAAAGGTCTACCACAACTACCACATGTCAGGCAATCAACAGAATACTTAATTGATTAGATTCTAAATGCAAAACTCTTGGAATGTTTTTTGACTTGTCAAAGGCTTTTGATAATGTAAACTACAATAGACTACTAATTAAACTCAATAGAATAGGAATTAGAGGAATTCCTCTAAATTGGATGAAGTACTATATTCACAATCGCACTCAGAAAGTAGTGTTGTTAGTAGAGTTTTGCACAATTGATATATAGAGAAGGCGGACAGAAAGAATTTTGCGAGCTGTTTGTAAAATTTATCCTGTGCTCATAATAACAAAGTATTATTTCAACATCTCCATATTAAAACTGAGGCAAAATCAAAGATTCTAATGACTCGTCCAAATGGTAGTGATAAAACCAGCTTAATTTGAAGTTTATCTGGACTTTTACCTCTGGTATCAGGCAATATAAGGTACTGCAGAAAAGACATATACGATGACCCAAAATCCTATATGCCTTCTATGGTATACATAGACCATAAGAATGCCTGTAAAGATAGTTTAACTTTTGCTCAAAACATAGAATTCTGGGCAGGAATACAAAATACTAGGGAATTGATTGTGGAAGCTGTTTGTTGCTTGCAGTTGTAATCTGTACTAAATATTAGATATGGTGAACTTTCTGCAGGCTGAAAAAGAGTTGCACTTTATCTCCTCTTGATTTCTAATGCAAGTATTTGGCTTATAGATGAACCATTTTGTAATCTTGATAGTGCAATGTGTGAATTAGTGCAGAATCTAATCTCAATACGCTCTGAGCAAAATGGTATAGTAATAATTACAGAGCGTAGCTCTGCACAGCCCTTGTGTGATTTTACCATGATTGATACAAGCGATTTCAATAGACTTCTAGCATAGATTTTGGTAGCACATTAACAACTGTTAGAAACAAAAAAACTTCCATGACAAACTCCACCAGCCCCCTCATTATGATAATAAGGGTATTTCTGACTCAAAACTTATTTTTGATCTGCGCAGGTTCAATGACAAAATTCAATAAAAACTTTGCATAAACAAGTGGTATTCAGATAACCTTCTAGATTTAAATGCAAATAAAAGTAAAATAGTATTTTTCACATGCAATACAAATGTGACAAATAATCTGCTGGTAAAAATTAATGACCAATAATTTGAGCATGTGACAGAATGTATATTTCTAGGCATTTATCTGTGTGCAAATTTTCCTTGGGATATGCCCTTCGACATAAGCTCAGTTCAACTTGCTATTTATTAAGAAACCTGTATGAGACAACAAGCAAAACTGTACTGCTCAATTTATACTATGGGGAAATGTATTCAAATATAACCTATAGTATAATATTATGGGGATCAGCTGCTATTTCTCAAATCATCTTTAAAATGCAAAAGAAACCTATTAGAATAATAACTGGGAAAGCTCACAATGCTCCATCAAGGCCTATTTTCCATCAATTAAATTTGCTACCATCCCCATGCATCTACATTATTTTTTAAATTCTGTATATAAAAAATAACATTGGCCACTATTCTCTTAACTCTGCCTATCATCATCATTACACTAGAGGAAGGCACAACATTCAATATAGGAACGTAAGAACTAAAGCATTGAAATTAGGATCCAATGAATGGGCATCAGATTATTTAACAAACTAACTAAAAAATAAAGGATACTAAGCAAACTGCTGCGCTCGGGCATAAATTAAAAAATGTCTACAATGTAGTATGTTATACTCGGTTGACGAATATCTCAACAAATTCCCAACCAGTAGGTTCATACTCTTAGTTTATAGCAATGGTCCTGATTCGATTCATGTTGGTGATCAATGATTTTTCTAAACTGATATTTCATGTGCATGTTATAGTCAATGTTCATGGGTTTGTGCCAAATATTATGTAAATGTGAGCACCATTACTTTTTTTTGTATCTTAATTGAGCCTGTGTCTTTGCTCCTTTTTGACTTGCCTTATATCATGTAAATACACCACCCAGCTGGTATTTTTGTGTTATGATCTCTGGGCAAATAAAAAGTAATCATAATATTATTATTGCCAGGCAATCAATATTACAGATAAAATAAATATATAAATATATGTAAGGTGAATTTACAATATTCATTCAAAGCACATTTTTAAACATCAAATTTTGATTAATAATTTACTTAGCATTTAGGAGTTCTACCCAAAATCATTTAAAAATTAAACACCCCCACATATTTTTATTTACTATAGCAATATATCAATATCATCAAGTATTTATTGAAGTCACATACTTTTGAAAATGCCATAAATTACTGACACACTATTTTTATATAATTCAGTCATACTTTATCTGGAGAGGGTTAAATAACCCACCTTGAAGTTTCTTAAAACTGTTGAAAGAGCTTTCACATTCTGGCTTGCTTCTTTATGAGCTACACATAGTTTCAAAGCAAATGTCTCAAATTTTCGGTGAGCATCTATGTTAACCATGGCCAATACTTCCAATGCTCTTTTGATATTTTCTCCATTGAGCTGGTACACCAACTGTGATAGCTCCAACTCCTTATTTTTCCAATATTCATACACATCAAGAGGGCCTTCACCTTCAATTACCTGCAAGCGATTAAATATATCAAATATGGACTAACAACATACCCTCTAGAACTGAAAATAAAACACAACTTTGAGCATTGAAGCCATGAAACTGGGTTGATGAAACCATTAAGTTTCTTGAGAAATTAAATATGAAGGTTTCTTTTAGGAGTTTGTATCACTTTACATACCACCATCCAATCTGTAAAAGAAGAAGACTAAGGTCCATCTATTTGCTAATAGTTTGGAGATAAATTTCCACAAAATGTTAATGGAAGCTTCAATAAAATCATATGGAATTCTAGCATGCTTAATAATATTGTGTTGCAGCACCAAAGAACATCAGCTGTAATATCCTTCAATATTTTAGCAACAACGTCATAAATGCAAGAGAATACATCTGTGATGGCGGATAGTAAAATTCAAGTGAACGGGAGAACAGAAGTGACTGTATGTTGCATCAACTGAAAATTACATAAGAAAAATATAGCCATTATTCAGAATTTAAACTCTTCTTTATTTACATTTAAATTAAAACTTGATCAATTAATTATCCCTATACTTGAAATAAATTTGATAAATGCGCTAAATCAATTATGCATTCTTTACCATTGTGTTTTAAGACATTGATGATTTACCACCAACTTCATTTTAAAAGAAAATTGGCAAAATATTTTATTTAAATTAGTTTATTTCAAGTTTTAATGTGACCTGCTCATACTTTGGGGCTCCAATGAAGTCATTAGAAGTGAATGGCAATTAGTGGTATGAAAGATTCAATGGGGAACATGTTGCATGGGCTTGTGGATGCATAAAAGCAGATAATCTCGATTTCGTCTACAACAGTCTACCCTTGGCCCCATAGTCCAGCTTAATGATGGTTTACAGCCCTTGTTTAATCCTGGTATACAGAAATTCAATTATTTTTTGCAAAAATGTCCTTGTTACTTTATGCATATCACATTGAAATCTTTCAAGCTCAGATATGATTCATCACTCTCAGAATTCCTTGATGAAAACAATTTACTATAAACAGGTAAATAACTGATATGGCATAATTTAATGCTTTAACTTTATACAAGAAAAACAACCAAAAATTTTAACTTATTGCTTATTTTTTACCCAAGTACATAGGCTATTTTCTCTTGAAGATCATGCAATTCTCCTTAAGCTATGATTTAGACTTAGTGTATATAAAACAGGTACAGCCCTAACATACATTGAATGAAGCCTTGCTATTGTGAATCAAACAGCCAAGCTTAGCAATGGAAACAGTAATTCCATCTCAAATTGAAATTTAGTGTCTAGTGCAAAATCTAGGGTCAAATTTAGTGCAGGCATCAATGGGATTCCCATTTGGATCATCACAGAATCTTTTTTGCTAATGCATACAATATCCTCCCTAGTTTCTCATGAATAAATCTCTGAATTTTGGTACATTTCAATCAGCTCTTAAAATGGTCAATATCATTCTCCTGTATTAAAGGCAGGAAACATGACTTGGGTTTATATTATTCCATATCTATTCTAAATCAAATCCATAACATTTTTGAGCAAGTATTTTTGAAGAATTATCTTATTTTACTGAGAACAAACATCTCTTGTCCCCTTACTTAAATGGTTTTTATTAAGACAGATCAACTGCCATTACCATACACTATCTATATTGGATAGTAGAATGGAATCTTTGAGAATATTCTTTGACTTCTCAAAAGTATTTTATTCTGTTAATCACCAATTATTAACACATAAACTTACTAATCTGAGGATCTGGGATTTTTCTTAAATGGATTAAATCATACCTACAGAAAAAATAGTAACATGTTCATTGCATGAAGCAGTGATTTAAGGACCCTATCTCTTATTACTCTAATGCTGTATGTGTCAGTAACCCTATTAGAATACTCTTTTGGTTATAGTAAAAAGGTCCCAAAGTACAATAAGTTAATGGGACATCTTTAAAAAGGGATCCTGAATTAGGGATTCCCTTACATGAGAATAAGTACTCAATCAGCAGTAATATTTTAATGTACCTTGTTTGCATGTATGTTTAGAATGCGAGATATGAACCGTTCGCATAATGTTACACCTTCTTCCACTTCATTGACTAAACGTGTATTACTGCACAATTCTGAAAGGCTGACATCTTCCTCAGCAAGCAATTCTGGTAAAGGTGGAAACAGTAGGCCAGTATCTGGATTTAATCTACTCTTAACCCTGAAAAGAACACAAAATAGTAATACAAAATGATCTTATATTGTTTATATAATCACTGCAATTCTCTTAATAACTGAGCAACAGAATAATTTAAATTCCTACCTGAATGTTAAAATTTTGATTTCATGACTTTATTTTATATTGTAGTCATTAATTTCCACACAAAGATCAATGGCATATGAAAATGATAGTGGCAGACACTGGTACTTAAATTGTTTAAATCTGCCAGATATAAGTTTGAGAAGTGGATCTACATATGTTTTCATCAACAAGACAATTAATTTTGTAGCTTCAGGTGCAAATTTGTGAAAGAAACATGTGATCTCAGGACATGCAACCGGTTTCACCTTAATAAGGATCTTATGGCAACTTACTGAAGTATCCACCTCAATATATAAAAACCTTAAAAGGAAAATGAGAGGTATTTTGGGGAAGCAGAATGGAAGAAGAGGGAAGGAAGGTAAACCACCAGACCTAGAGAAGATGGTGGTGGTGAGTTAAGGTTAACAAATGAAGAATGTATTGTACTTCACCCTAGAAGAGGGCAACATTTGGAAGATAGTAATGATAAGAAATGACTTACCACTCTATAATTAGGATGAGGCAATAATGGGGACTGACTAGGAAACTGGAAAACCTTAGGACTCTCTTTGAGACCCAGATTTTATACCCTCCCTTGGCCAAGGACTACATGGTGGTTGGGAGTCTGAGAGGGCGGAAGCATAAGAGAAGAGGGATGAGCAGGGAAGGCTGCTAAGTAATTATTTAAAGGAACTCAGGTTGATGGAAAGTAGAGAGGAAGTTCAAAGCAACTATTAACTGCAGAGATAAATGCTTGAGAATTTAGATATTTGGATATTTTCAAGCTTTTCCAATATATCTATTTTTAAATCTTTGGGTAAGGAGAGTAGAATCAAATTTTCCAGCATGAGCATTGCTCAAGAAATGTTTGGTGGACAGGGATGTTGGATCAACAGTTCTAAAACATCTCATATGTCCCTTAGAGTATGTTAGTCACTTTTTCCGCTTTAACCTATATAACACATACAACAGTCCCCACACATTAATTTATACATCCCAGATTTCATCCGTAGGGCAACTTATTTCCCATTTCACATTAAATTGGCAAAAGTAACAGGGAAGTTTCCTTAACTTTTACCAGTACATTCGAATGGCACTCAATTCCATTCAATGGTAATCTTTCACATGATTTGGCTAACTTTTTCCCCTAATCCTTTAAGGGAAACCTTTTACTTCCCAATCACTCTCATAATGAATAATGTTCCCTACATCCCCTTCCTTACTTTTCAACAACCTTTCCCCAAAATAATCCACTTCCTAAACTACCTTCTCATGCCCCTCTTACCCCCCTCCCAATGTAAAAGCTCCCAAATGCCAGGGGACTCTGGACCTTGACCAAGGGAGGGTCAAGTATAAGGGCGCCAAACTCCATTTTAAGATCTTCCAGTTTCCTAAGCAATCCCCATTGTCCCCTCCTCATACTATTTTAGAGAAAGGAAAGTTAACTCTCAATATTATTCCCTTCCAAAGATTACCCTCTCCAAGGGCAGAAAAGTGCATTCTTCATCTGTTAACCTTAACTCACTACCTTCCCTAGATTTTTTGGTATGCCTTCCTTCCCTTTTCTTTCATTTTGCATCCCAAAAATACTCCTCCCTCTTCTTCCAAAACTTTTTATATATTAGGATGTACCCATTAGAAAATCATCAGAAGATGCCTTATTAAGGTGAAACCAATCATATTTGTTTAAATAAAACACAGTGGAAAAGTGACACATCTGACACTTTTTTCAAGATGCCTCTCGATATAAATACCTTTGTAAATAATGCTTCCATACCCCCCTTACTTACATATTAATCTCATATATTAGCCGTTGAACTGAGAGGAGGAGATCATCTTTTATTGAAAACACCCTTCTCACGGAGTTAGGCAAATCTACTTTGAAAGCTCCTTGTCGTTTCTGAGGAGAGCCAATTTCAGAGCTGTCACCAGATGCAAGGATATCTGACTGCTCATCAGAAAAAATTGATTCTTTATCCATTACATTTTCAATTTCACTTTTCCTCTGGCTCAATGTATCACCATCATCCAACTGGCTTTCCTCATCATCGCCCATAGCATTTTCTGTTGTTTCAGCCATTAGAGGATTCTCCTCAAAAAGAATATTCTGCAAAATAACAAGTATTAATTAACTAGAACAAACTAAAAAAATTATGAACAGTGGAATTTGAATCATACAAGGAACTCAATCAAAAAAGATTTTTATTTAAGGCATCTCAAGTCTTTTAATTACATATATAACATGGACATCAATGATGGTGATTCTGTCCTCAAAAATCTTATTAGAACATCAGTATTAGAGCTGGGCTCTGGTTCCAATGGTGAGTAATGCCCTGAGTTTGCTATGACTGCAACCAAATAAGCTAATTTTCAGTTTTTACTATTTTGGTGCATCTCAAAATATTAAATACTGGTCTGATATAAAAACGCCACTGCTAAAGGCTAAGTAAGATCTGGTGCTTTCCAGGCATATCTGCTTGATGAAGTTTTCTCGGGTCTTCCACCAGGTCAGGGGTTCCATGCTGGCCAATGTTTTGACACTCATCCTCATGCCAGATGGCAGAGCTGAGGATGATTTGCAAGTCGAGCATCGAAACATCAGCCAAAATGAAACATGTGACCCAATGGAAGACCCGAGAAAACTTCATCAAGCTAAAGGTTAATTTACCATAATATACAAACTCTCCATATTCAGTGTATCTCCCCCGGAGTACAACAACATCCTATTCTGGTTGCTGTATCTTGCTGTATTTTGTCGAGAGTTTGTTAATGCTGAGGTCAGTTTTATCCTCATCCTAACCAAAACAATCAGATGGCTTCCAAAGTAACTACACACATACTAAGTTAGATACAGCATGGGGAATTAATTAACAATTATCAATTTGGAAACTTATATTACATCATACCCTTACTATATGCCTATGTAACTTAAAGGATAGGTATCTTCAAAACAAATACAGAGTAATGAATGAATCTACAATGTGCTCAATGGCAAATGGCAGTGGTACAAGTACCAATGACAAAGGATGGTACATGGGAGAAAGATTTGAACACAATGATCAAAATGAGGGTTTTATGACTCGATAAATAAATACCCACACTTGTTGGAAAAGCAATCCTGGCACCAAGTCTTCTTCGTGCCCTCTGATTAGCTACTGTAAAGTAGTACATATCTTTCATATTGCATTCCATTTCCAATGAACGGCCAACATAGGTGGCAGCATCCTCATGAAGTTCTCCTTTCATAGATGCAATCAATACATCTTCAACCTTTGTGCCCTTGTTGCTAGGATCGATCCAAACTGAAGAGGTATCATATAAGCACCGAAATTGATGCACAAGTAATGGAGGGATAACCTATAAGGAATATTTATTCATATTATACATCATTATCATTTCAGAAAATATGACACAGAGCTAAGACAGTATGCACTTAGGTTAAGGGGAATGGGCCCAATGGTAAGAGGATTAGAAATACTTCTTGCCAGAAATTTTAGGCGATCCCTTGGCAAGTCATTTAAAACTTGCCCTTCTTCATTTATAAACAGGGGAATAAATTGTTATCTAATTGTAACACTGAAAGAGCGGGAATTAAGTGGAGTAAAAAAATTTTATTAATTTTTAATAAAATATCACCATGTCTCAAAATAAATTGATAAAAATTTGGAAAAAAGTTTTCAATGGTTGCTGCTGACACAATACTACAGTCAAATCAATTAAAATTGTGCCATTGTACATATACAATTACAATTCACTGTGCAACCCCAATTACAGTCCAATTCACATTTCATTGTACACAAAAGGTGTACAGGGAATTCAAACTCAATGAGTAGGGTCTCTGAATTGAAAATGTGAACCAGATAAAGGGTTAACATATTCTTTACTTCTCTGGTTATAAACAGCAGTAGTTAAACAAAATCCAACCAAATGATACATCATTTTTCTTCAAGTATTCATTGAGATGGTGGCAATAATCATGAGTTCTTATAATTTATAGAGTTCAACAATGAGGTTATCTTTAATGTTTCAGGGTTTTCCAATCAACACAAACTCTCAAAAACTTAGGAATATAGATCAATGAATGCAGCAATTCATCTGCTGAACATGAGCATGATTGTTAACACGGACTATCATCTGAAATAATATTATGATGAAAAGTGGTTGGCCCATATTTTTGCAAAAATTACTCTGTCACAATACTACCTTGATATGCTAGAATTACTTACAGTGATTCAAAATGGTGGTGTCTATGCCATTTTGAAGCAAATAGTGCTCTCCTGTATTAAATCAATGCATTTTGGAACCTACTCATTGTGAAATGTCTACAATAATGGATGAGAAAAGGAAGATGGAAGTCATAGTTATCAACACCTAGTGAAGTCTGAACTCTGGGAAACTAAGTTTGACAAGAACAGTACACACATTCAACCCTCAATATTAATAAAATTTTGCAATTATGGATAATAAAAATAATCTGTCATTCTTAATATCCTAGGCCATTTATGATATAATTAGGCAACTAGGTGGTCAGCTTTATGTTTGGGTTCCTAAGGACTTCATATGAAATATCAGATCAAAGTTAAAAACATACCTTACAAATTACTCTTTAAATTAGTCTACTTAATGTTTATGTTACATTTTGTGGCAATAATGCATAAAGAAACTTGAAATTTAATTACATATTTTAAATTATTTTAAATACTGTACAGTAAGCAAGGTATCCTCAAATTTAGCAATCAAAAAATATTTTGCAAATAAACTAAGACCATCTAAACCCGCATGATAAATAAAATATTCACCTTTTGGGATATTAAATTAAAATTTTCTATCAATGAATGGCGTGCAGAATAATTTCCAACTGAGAGATATTGAGACATTTTACAGGCAGCCTCTTCAAGGGATTCAAATTTTGGAATTGGCAGATATGAATTCCGAAGAAAATACAAAGATAGTCTGGGAATATTTCCTTGGAAAACTTCATCTTGTTCTCTTAAACCCCCTATGTAGCCTTGTAACACTGGAACCTGAACTAACTCCATCTCCATTTTCTGAAATAGAAAGCATATCATTGGACCATACTAAAAGCAACAAAATTTTTAATAACGAGTGATTGGAAATTAAATTAAATTATCAGGAGATAAGTGAATCCATATTAACAGGAGCCATACTTAAGTGGATTAATTTCCATCATTATATTTTCAGACTAGGTTAGATACCTTGGGGCATAAATAATTTGAAATGAAAAAAGTTTCCATTCTACATATCATATAATAAAATCAAAGAAACTGCATTATTAAGAACAAAAATAAAAGCTCTTATTATGTATGAAATAAAACATTAGCACAGTTTAAGTTGATATTGAAGAATAGGAAAAGCCCGACAAGTATAGAGCTGGAAAACATAATGTATGGAAGCATGAGTTTTTAAATTACTGTCAATATTAGGATCCAAGCGTTTTTGTTACAATGATGTGTGAAGAAATATTTTTTTTTAATTTACAGCTCCAAATTGAAGTTATCTCCAAAAGAATCACTGGGATAAAATGTTTATAAACATTAATTATGCACTTTAACCAAACTGGTAACTTGAAAAGCTAAATATAAATACACTATATTTATGTAATCTTGCTTGTTTCTGAAGACAGCTCCAACACTTTAATGTATTGTTTTAATAGGGAGTAACAGAATAAATGAAGCAAAGGAAAATATCATATTTTCCTGAATCTTTGCATCATAAAAAGTTAATAAATTAAAAACACCATATTATTGAATGTTCAATCTTTTAGAAATGATTAAAAGACTATGGCAAGCCTAAGGCAATAGCTACTGCCAATCTTGTCCAGCTTAGTAACTAAAAAGATTATCAGGTACACTCTATAATAGACTTGAAATGTCACCTCACTAAACTCAGCACTATTCGAATAGTATATTTTTTAATCAAATAGAAGTATTGCCCAGGCAGTTAATACCTTGAATACCCCTACTTGAATTGGAGCTACTATTAAGATTTGAAAAAAGTTTAATATTTTTAAAAATGCTTAGTAACTTCAAACAAATTGCTCATCAGAACCCTACCTTTACTAATACTTGTTTTGGGGGTTCAGGACTGCTTTCTGTCTCTGTTTCTGGGATGTTTTCAATTGCTAAAAAAAATACAATAAATAGATTAATATACTATTGAGATACATGTTAAGAACTGAGCTGAAAAAAATGACATTCATTTTTCTATTTTTTAGATGAATAAATGAAGGGACAGTAGTTATTAGAAAGTGTTTAATCAAATAGAAGGTATTTCACTTGAAAGGTACTTCACTTAGCCCCTTTTTATGCTAAAGCTGGTCGATATATTAGTAAAAACATTAGAGTTCGTAGTTTCAAACCTAATTTTTCAGATTATACAATATGCTTTAACTACTTCATGTTTTATTTAATGCAATCACAAACCTTACTCACCACAATATTTTATATAAACATTTCATTACCTGGACAGAGAATGCCCATTTAAGAAAGGATTAAATTTAAAAAGGATCAAATAAGGGATTGATCGCACGATGAGACTGTCATTCAAAACTCATAAATTTCAATGACTGAAATAATTGCCACATGATTAGGATCTGGAGGGCTCAAACACCTTATTTACCCCCATAACCTACAGATCCCTAACTCTCACAGTGAGTCAATTACCACCAAAAAGGTTATGGAGCATCTAAATTGTATGGAAATGCATATACACATGCATAAACTTATGGATATATTATTACGAGGATATATGGATTACGAGTGTTTATATATTGTGTTTTTAAATATGATACAAAAACTTCCATATTAAAAATGTGTATATCACTATTAACTCAAAAGTACTGAATGTTTAAGGTGATATATTTTCCTCACTACCTTCAACTCCCAATAACTTATTTTTTTCAAATTCACCAACAATAAACACCAAATATTAACCTGAATACAACCAATGTATGGCACATGTTATAATACACAGTATATTCTATGATTTTATGAATAACCACCAAAAGAAATAGAAATATATCTGCAAATACAATTTATGTGGGAGGGGGGGATAAAAATATTAACCATATTCTTCACACTTAGGGCAGTGTGAAGCCACCACAATAGATATTGTCAAGATAAAATAGAATTTTAGAAAATAGTAATATACAGAAAATTTTAAAATTAAACTAGAGTAATCCTATTTCAAATATCCATTAATTGATTACAAGTTAATTTAAATAGGCCTTAGATGAATTAAGGAGTTATACATGAACAAATTAATTATAGCCCTTAAACTTAACCGGCAAAGAGAATGTCTCAAAGGTGATGCAGCGCATGTAAGCATTTAAAATTAGCACATTATCTATTTTCTTCAAATGCTTCCTTGAAATGACTTTTGATGGCTGATGCCGCATTGTCTTCTTAAATTACAAAAGTTTGCCTGAGAAAATGTTTACACACACAGATGAATTAGTTTTTTATTTTAAATTCAATGATTGTTTTATTTCATAATCTTAAGCAGAGAGTACAAAGCGCGTTTATTATTAATATAATGCTGTACCACAATATCACACCTGATTTAGATTATTTACTGCATATGTTCCCATAATAGAGTGAGAAGTTTAAATAATTCTTCCTACAATAAATGTCCTGCAAGTACAATTCTACAAGTTTTCAATAAAGTTATCTTCAAGAATTATTATGCAAAACGTAACTGAAGAATTACTGGAATGTATTTGATGATAGGCCCTGTTTGATGTCTTAAGATACACCATGAAAACACAAAATGTTCAATTCACTAGGTCACAAAACTTTTCCGGGAAAAGAGGTAGCAACACCAGACGAATTAGTAGTGGCCAGCACTCCAATGAAACAAGCGAGATACTTTTCTCTTACTAAATAGGACAAATTACTGAAATATGAATATGGTGTGCTTGTGTCTTGAATTTGAAGTTGCCAACAATCTGCAAAACACATCATATCGAAGCTTCTTCTTCAATTTAAGTATTATATCCATTTGTATATTATTATATTCATATTTCATTTGTGGCAGTTAATCTGGAAACTTACCAATTAAGATCTCACATCTGTAGCAACAACACAAGAGGTAAAGCAAATCTAAATGTTACTAAGAGTAGATTGTCATCGACTTAAAACAATTTCATAATGTGAAAATTCAACAGTATAACTATCTGCCTTAGTTGAAATTTGACTGCATCCAGAGTTTCAAGAATAGGGTGTACACTTGAATACTTGCTCACCCACTTGATCTCACTTGCTTTCTCACTCAGTTGATGAATTCTTTTGTGACAATCTTCCACGCGTAGAACTTACATTTATATATTAAGTAAGATTTATATAGATTACATTTAATATGGTAGTACCATTTTTCGAAATGAATAAAGTATTATTATTATTATTAATTCATCAATATAAACATTAAAAAATAACAACACTGAATGCTTTCAGCCCTTTTTAATAAGCATGAATTACCAGAAAACACATGTCAACAACAACAGCTAATTCATTTCTAAAATAAAGTGGAAAATGTGAGTTTGTGATAAAAATTATTTTATTAGTGCACTCATTTTTAAGGTGGCAAATATCTATCCAACAAAATACCTGGCGAATATTTAAACATCTTTACTCATTATGATGGAAAATTGCAATTGAAATCGTAACATTTTACAACTTTTTAAATGATGATTTCACCTGTTCTTGGACTCCTCCTTCCTGCAGCCCCCTTTCGTTTTTGTGCACCCCTTTTAGGACTTCCCTTCCCCTTTTTCTTTCCCTTTTTCTTTGAGCTGCTTGCAGGTGAGCTGTCAGCATCTGAATCATCCTTCCTTTTTTTCTCAGGACTACTACCAAGAGAGCTACCAATTTCAGAAACTAATTTCCTCTTTTCAGGACTACTACCAGGAGAACTTTCTTTATCAGATCCTTGTTTCTTTTTGCGAGGGCTGCTCCCTGATGGACTACCACTGCGTGGACTTCCTTTTTTCTTCTTTTTCCTGGGACTTCGAGGTGAGCCTTTCTTAGAGCCACCCTTTTTATTTCCCTTCTTTTTCTTTTTTCTGCCAGGTGATGGGGACTCAGAGTCTGTTGTTTCATCTACTGTGATAGGCTGATTCATTCCAGTTGCTAACACAGAAAAATTAGATATCAGCAGCTTTTAGTATATAAAATGGTCCAGTAGGAAATGAAGGCAACATTACACAAAATATTTCCATAACATTTTGAATATTACAGATACATTTTTGGGTACACTATACAACGGTGTTTTCAGGGTGAGAATAGGAGAAAAGACAAACATGTTGTTACAATAAAAACGGACCATGCAAACTCGTCAGGCAATACAAAAGTATTTAATTATGCACATTAACAAAAATAAAGTTTTATCACATCATCGATAATCAATATCATGAATAAGCTTTTTTTCTCAAACTAAAAATTAATAGGTTTCATTTCCACCCAAAGCTACGTGCACGGAGAACATACCTTCCTCAGGAACGAGAATTTCTTTTTCGACCATTCTTTCTAGCATGTTCCTGAATATTACAAGGCATCCCTTCACCGGCGTCATTGGAGCATCATATGTATTATCTAAGAAGCTATTTAGATTTTTAAGGAATTCCCCCTTTTGAGATCCCAATAAATCTTGGAATAATGCGTCACTTTCCAAGACAAAATAAGTTCTGACTCTCTCCTTTAGCCATTCAATCCTATAATCGGTCATTTTCTGTTACGAAGCTCCAAAGCCTTAACTTAAAGATAATTCCAACAGAACCCATCAATTCATGCCTCTATACGGCATTTCTCAACCACATTTTTCATCAGCTGTCCATTAAAATAAACCAATAGTTCACCATAATTTTCGGGCACAGCTCACAATAACAAACTGTCGCAAAGAAGTATCAACAGCATGGTTCATCTACCATAAGTTTACCTCGAACCGAAAGGTAGAGATAGGCGTGAGGCCTGATCACCTGATAGAACTTCTATATTCACACATGAAGGGCAGAGCCAATATATTAATCCAATCTAGAATTCTATCCAATTTCAAAACAATGTTATCATACCGCGCCAAAATCGATATAACTGCAACAGTAACGAAAGTTTTCGAGCGTAACCAATGGAAACTAAATATGTTATTGTAGGCGACATGAACTTTTAGAATTGTCATCCAAAAACCTTCCACTTACACCTTTCGGTGGGAAATTGAATGTAGTTTAACGGATTGCCATAGAATTGACTTAGGAGATTACTTTTTAATTCGACTGCCACATCGGAAACAAAATAATGTTCAGCACGTCTCGAAAAATATCTCCAGTCCTGTTTCAAAGTTACGAGGGAACTACTTAATGGGGGGATTGATATAAAATGACATACAGGAATACCCGAGGATTTCCAAACTGGATTGGGTAATAGCAGAACAAGAAAACAAACAGTTCCAAAAACTCCAAAGTCCGAGTATTTAAGTCAGCGTTTAGCATAAAGCAGTTACAATTCGCGAAAAGTTCGGTAATAATTCAAAATTTTAGGACAGTTCGACTGGCATCATGATTGCATACACCAAGAGTCATATGAATTAAAATGTGATAAGAATTAGTAAACTTAAATTTTAAAAACATATTTTGGGTCACCAACGATTACTGTCAAATGTGCAAAAGTTGCACGCGGGCAAATATGCTAAGAAATCAATACCGAAATTTTGGTGGAAAGCATAATGAAGAAGGATATTTCATGTTACGCATGAACTCTTAGAGCAATTTGCATTGAAATGTAATACGACGTTCTGAATTAACCCCAAGAAAATGTGTAGTATTAAATTATACTATTTTAATTATGCCTAAAACTGAAAGATACATTCACAATTATGACGGAGGTATCACTGCTCTGAAGTATAAATAATGGGAGTAAGAGAAATGCTAATATTTAATATAGTTTTTACAAATTTCCCAGAAAATGTACAATTATCATGCATGATTCTAGGAAGCTTATATTCAAAGTTAATGATTTAGAAGAGTATATTAAATAATCATACATTGAACTTACTCTTTTTTTATTATTCTTCCACAATGTCCAACTCTAGCATTCTTTAGTCACCTAATCCACATAAAATCTTTTGTTTCTGAAAATTTTGATATTCCTTGTTTCAATGGTCCACGTTTGTCTCAAACCATTTACTTGTCTCTTGCACATGTTTAATAATTCGATTCATCCATTCCAACCAAAGTAGCTCCCTTCTTATGTATAGGAATAATACTAGAGCATTCAAGCCACGTTTTATTTCCCTTTCATTTCTCACTCTAGCTTGCCTATATTTTCGAGCACCACCTCACCAACACCTCCATAACCCTCTGTATCCAAATAAGGCTTATTGTAGCATTTCCATATCTTTCCCTTTTATGTAATAAGAGTGAGAACAATTCCATTTTTTGCTGTGTTATTTCCACAACATAAATCCTATAAAAGACATTAAACTACACTACACTTCAAATTTTGTTCACTACTACTTTCCTCACTCTTTCAATAAACACTTACCTGCTCTGTAATTCAGACATATAGACTTTTCTTTGTACTGAGGAAAACTATGACAAACATTTTATTTGATGATACAACTGCATTGCAACTTCCATCCATTTAGATTTTTGCTGTCTAATTCTCATGTTTCACTTTTGTACAACCCATCTACATCTACATAAATACCCTGCGAGCCACCAAAAAAGGTGTGTGGCAGGGGGTGTAGCACCATGAGGGAAGGGTAAGGGATGAGAAATCAAAATACTCTATCCATCAGACTCTAGTGGCTAGAAAAATATGCATTGAAATGTAATAATTTCCACTGGTACACAGGTGCAATGAATGGTGTTCTGAATGAAACCCAAGAAAACTCTCACTATGAAACTATGCTATTATAATTATGCATAAAACCTAAATATATCAACAATTATGACAGATCTATCACTGTCCTAAAGCATCAGACTCAAACTCAAGATTCAACCCAGCCAATTTGTCTTATTCCTTATTAAATTAATTCTTTTTTCAAATTCAGCTCATTCAAATTAGCAAATAATTATTTTCACTAAACATATTTTGAACGGATAAATCTCCATTCCTCATTGTAAACATGTTCAAATTTATCATTTTCACACTATTTTCCCAATACAACTCAGATGACAAATTTTCTGGTCACAAATATAGCACATAAGAGGAATCAAAAGAGAATGACTTTTAAAAAAAAATGTTATCAAAACAATACAATGCATTGCTTCACACAAGAACTGGTCCACTGTTAGTTATGCGAGAATGTAAGTATAATGAGTGTGACATGAGAGTGATGCACAATCTTCACGGTCAGTTTAGAATACATGCCTCATGAGTGGTGAAATATACTTGTTTCAACTGAATACAAACAGCCACAGCAATCAGTGCAACTGTTGGTTTAATAAGCAGGATTAGAGCTCACCGAATACTAATATCTAGAGCTTTTAGAATTCATAGATCAGGGTAGGAGTAAACTCCTTTTAGTGTGCCACTTGAGGTTTCTCAGGAAGATTTGGTACCTGAAAAATCACTCAATTGCTTATGGCTGAACATCTAAATCACTGGGAATAGAACTTGAATCCTCAAGCCAGTAACAGAACTCTCTACTCACTAGGCTATCCTCCTCCCTAATAACATGGTCAATTCTGTTTGTGCATTGAGCATGCACAACAAAGTTCATCAGGCAGTTTCCCTTCACACCTGCTGCCTAAATTTAGGATCATTTTGGCAATGGTCATCTCCGACCATCATGATCCAAGCACAAAACTACTGATTACTACCACATACATGAATGCTCAGTCTTTGAAGAATTTCAATAATAATCAGTAATCATTCAATATTTATTGAAGGGTCAAAGAGAACAAATAACACCATACCTGAGAGTGGTTATTAGTTCATACTATCTTCAAAGTAGTTTCATGCACCACTATTTTCCACTAATTTCAGTTATTTAAAAAAATTAAAGGTATTAAAAAAGGTTCTGATATAACTATCGCTAGTAATATTCATTTATAGTTGGGATAATTTAGGGGAACATACTGTATGATATCATCATCTTTAAGCTGCATATTACATCATCTTTTTAAACAAAAACTGTGACACATCAGCCATAGAATTAATTACATATTAATGCAGCCCCTCGAAAGTCAGTAGTAAGCTTTGGTTACTTTTGACCCTTATGAATACTCAATGGAAAAGTAACTCATATAAATTTATAAAACTACAATGAATCCTCAAAACCTATCAGCAATTAGATTGCAAGAAGAAGCAGAATGAATAGAGCCATTCAACTTCCAGATCCACATGAGCAATATAGCCACGGCTCTCCTCTTGAAGCTGTAAACTTCCAATAATGGTTTACCCTTAACCTCAGTTTTTAAGATGCACTGTCAATTAACTCTGGCAAAGGTTCATTTTGTTTACCAATGTGTTTTTTTGTAATAGCATTGGGCTCTATATGAGCCTGAAACCTTGTGTATTTTATGTTTATTAATTGTGCCTTTGAGGGTCGTGGTGATCCAGTGGGTAGAGTGTTGGACTACTGACCAGAGGGTCCCGGGTTCAATTCCCGGACAAGGCACTCTGGGCACCTGCAGCTCCACCCAAGCTAGTTGATTTTTCGGGTACCAGATCTTCCTGGGAAAACATAACCGGCACAGGGAAAGGAGCTGGCCCCCCTACCCTGATGTGTGAATATTCACACGCCATCGGGCTTAGTACATGGGTGAGCTCTACCATCAACTACTAAACCGTATCAGAAACACAGTAATCAGCCTTCGGGTTGATTACTGTGTTTATGGTTTTTTTAATTGTGCCTTTGTCTTTACTTAGCCTTGACTTAAAAGGCACTTTCCTATTTCCACCTCATCTGTTCTACAGGGTCTTAACTAACAAAGGATATTGATAACACATTGAAAATATTTCTGAAGAAAACCAACACCTAACTCCTTGCCTCAGCACACACACAACCCTTGGAGAGTACCTTACAGAGAATCATGAGAATCATTGAAAGAGAAAATCAATGAAAATAAAAGTAATTATTCGGTAAGGTGGCAATGTGCACATTTGATAGAACACCACAGAAGATGGCAGGGCACAAAAGGGTAAAAAGATAAAGTTAAGATAGGAAAGTTGGGAGAGTAATGGCAATAATGGTACAGAGAGAGATCAAATAAGGTAATCATGGTATATCTACTTGTGCTTGGTTCTAGGTCCAGCCAAGTGAGATATTATGAAGTAATAATTGTGTTCAGATTATTGTGACCAAGATAAAACACAAGAACTTCTTACAGTGGCATAAAATATTGGAAAAAAATGGCATGTTTTGAGCCTGCCTGACTGCTTATGTGCTTTTGAAATCCATTCCCCTAAATGGTTAGCATTCTTTCCATGTCTCATTCACCTCAAACAAAATCACTCACTGCTTTATGACACCTGGCTTACACTTGCCTCTCAAATTTACCCCCTTTGCTATAATTACTTCCTTTTTGCATGAGGTCATTTGCCAGATTAATGCAAATGAACAATAGATAATTATGATATTTAAGTACACTACACATGATGATTGGCATTTAATAAAAACTTATTAAAATGCTAATTACAGACCTATGGTATTTGAATTCATTATAGACTGAATGGCATATTGGGGATATGAGAAATAAAACTATAAGGAATTTTTTTAAACTTTGGGCCTAGCTACACTTAACAAGAGAATGTTTTGAAGATAGGTAATTTGATGGAATAAGTAAATAAAAAATGTTGCAATTGAAACTTCTCGGTGTTCTGATATGGTATAACTCATATGAGATAAGGAAATCCAATGCTGCCCATACAGAATATTTAACATTTTTCCATATCATACTAGTTCATAAGCACAAATATACATCTTGATGCGCATCAAATTATTAATTCACAATGATGACAGAAATATGACATGCATGAAGGCAAGAAATACCATTACTAAATCACAGTGAGCTTATAATGCTTTCAAAGTTTATAACTTATATAACGACGAGTAAAAAATGAATTATCACCATAGAGGACTATCAACAAAAAATACATGGCTTCACTTTACTGAGGAAAAATTTTTTATCAGAAGCTCATGATGTTTGTTTTTCTGTTTATGCCAGAATTTTTAATGGTAAGGTCACATTTCCTTCTCAGCTGCCTACTAATATCATGTTTTGCATCTAATATAATATTTGCACAATAACTACACGATAGGAAGAAAAATAGATATATATTTTTGGATAAAAAAATGGCGAATACAAATTCAAAATGTAAAAAAACTGAATCTACACTAATGTTATCATTTGTTTCCAGAAGCAGAATTTAACAGCATTTGTTCTCCTCAACGTTTGTACACTTCAGCACATTTTTAAAAATTATAACCGAATTTCACATTGCCATTCTAGAAAAATATCTCATTAATTCACACTTAAACATGATTTAGGAAGTAAAATCACCAAGATTAGAAATGCGACGCCTTTGAATACTCTACTAGGTCTTTACAATAACTTTGACTGTTACCATGTAATTGTACCTAGAAGCCTGTTCACTGTTTTCACAAATATATCATATCCTCTTTAGTAACAGGACTGGCATATCGTAAACTCGTCGCTGCTTTCGAACCTAAAGGGAATATTCTTCAATTAAATTCTGGTATTATTTTATAACACTACCTGGATCGCATGAATAACAATTAAAAATATAACTTACACAGAAAAGATGCATGATGAACAAAAGTATTGTTCACACTTCCTGCAAGCACATTTACAGGATTCGCACAGATATTTTTCACAAAAAGTACACTTTTGATTACAGTAATTAAAAATGCCACAAAATCCACAGGCTGGTTGAAAATGGGTCTCCTGACGGAAATAAGTTTAATGTCATTACCAATTCAACAGTATGGAATTAAATGTGTACAAAAACTGGAAAAAATTGACGCACTCATACCTCTACGCTTCCTTGAATATGCAGTTTGCAATTGTTATCCAAAAACATTTGCTTATATCTCCCAGCAGATACATTTACATTTTGCGTAGTTGCGAGCATACATTCTTTGCTTACTTTCTTGGGCGATGCTTTAAATAACTTGTCTAGAGTTTTGGCTAAAATATAAATACGATTACTCACATTCATTTCATTAAACGTGAACACGACATCATTAACAGACACTCAAATATTTACCATACACTGCTTTCATATTCTGCTCTCTGTTGACCCCAGAGTTAATTTCCTTTTCACCCACGTGGGTTTTGAATTGAGGACACAAGTCATCTTCAGGTGAACGGCAACGTTTCCGCAACATAATGAAAACCTACTGTTAACACAATGGCTATAACTTCCCTCATGAACTCCAGAACACTGGTGAAAAATATATGTTACTCGAGTGTCACAGCATTTAGAATACGGCTTATAAAAGTTTTTTTTAACTTGCCTACGACAAATGTTTTAGTTTTCGAAAATAAATATCTAAATAGGTAAAAACAGATTCAAGAATAATCATACAATATGACATGCATGAACGTCTACAACCAAAGTCCCGGGACACATTTCAATGTTCACTTGAATGAATCGCGTGACGTTCCTCAGTTAATTCCGCCGCTTTCAAATCTGGAATAATAAAAGCTACTCATATTACAACAAAAAGCATTATTATTAGTTCGATTTGACTTCATGTAATTTATTAGCTTTTAATGTGGGTATCTCAGGTTTCAATCCTGGCGGTTTCTTCTGTTTGAAAAACCTCTCTGGTAGAAAATCCTAGAATAAAGCCCTAATTACAATGAATAAATTTCCCGACTTAAGGTAGCGAAGATTACCTATCATAAAGACGAACTCTACCATCAGCTACCAAACCGACCTTCAGGTTAATTACTATGCTTATATGTATGGTGTAAGGTCTGCATGCACATTGCAGTAGGTATTTAACTTTATTGAGTTACAAATTAAGTCCTAACACCCAAAGTGAGCTCAAATGAATTATTTTAAGAGCGATGGCAGTCAGTTCATGATTTGAGGGTGAACAAAATTTCTTATTGGCGAATAATGATCGGATTAACTTAGGCTAGGTCCATATTATAAATTCATTTTAGTTTGACCGATGAGGTACCGGCATGAGAGTAACTCATCATGGAACCTCATTTAGTATGTGAAACTTGAATATCATTTCACACACCTGAGTGGGAGAGCACATGACAACTCACGTTTATTTTTTAAATGTGTAATTTATTTTTAATATGATAGGCAGGTTTAAATACAAAAATTAATATAATTATTTCAAAATGGCTTCGGCATTAAAAAAGGGTTTTTATCTTTTTAATGTCTATTTAGAATAGGATGGATATTTTTTATTGAATCATAAAACAATATGGTAAATATATTAAAAATTAAAGGTAATAATATTGCTGAAATACGGTATAAGGGTTAGTATCACTTATGATCTTCTGAGAGTAGTTCCATAAACTAGTTGATTTTCTACCTAATTTTTAAAACTTCAAATACATAATTTCCCTGGTGTGTAAAGTAGCACATTGCACTTAGACAATCTTGTACAGTGCTTGTTTCTAATGATCATGGTCCTGTGAAGGTTATTCTCTAAATCACACTGGATGGAATGGAAAGAAATAATTTTTTCATTCAGCAAATATTGACAATATTTGGGAATGGTGTAGCTACTTTGGGATGTTCTCAATGGGCTGGAATGTGGTACTTGTCTACCCAACAGAGGGTTAGATCTAAATCCAGAACATTGCTTTGCATTTCTAACAAAATGAAAGTTGGTTTGTTATAAGGATAACAGATTTTCCTGGAAAACAACAGGTGACACAAAGAAAGAAACTCCTGATTGGTTGAATTTCACATGGTATGGTATCATTTTCTGGAGAAACAGTAAGTCAAGACAGGGATGGATTTGAGGAATGTCCTATTGACAATATTTATAAAAATGTTTGTTTTGATGAATCTTCTGAGGTATTAAGAATTCACTGTACCATTAGCAGGGTATTTCTATACAAACACAGAACAGATTACAGCCTAATATTTTGATTAGCCTCAAAATTTTGTGAAAATGATCAGAAGACTAAAAGATTACAAAATATTGATACATTTGTAACAGCTATAGAAAATTGTTCATAATTATACAACACACTTCAGCTACAATGCTAGAAACTGGCTTGCTTTTTTAAACAAATCCAAGGGAATTGTTGCAATGAAAAAGTTAAGTAGATGTGGCATTTCACGCAAGACAGACCTCATTGAGAATATAGCATGAGAATTTGCAGCACAGGGCAGAAAGATTTAGTCAATTCATAAATTCAAATTTCATCAATTCATTTTTATTCAATTAATAAATTAATTGAATAAAAAAAATGTAAAGATCTGACCTATTAAGAAAAATCATAAAAGCTTAACTGAAAACAATAAATAATCATTGAAAAAAAGAAGGCACTAATTATGCATGACCGAATCTACTGGATAAATGCAAATTATCCATATTACTTAATAAGGTATAATCACAACAAGAATTCTAGGAAGGATGACTGCTACACATACTGATATGAGAAATTCTTTTTTCGCAGTACAATTTTATTACAGCATTAAAAATAGCCACTAAAACTCAAACTATTTATAAACTGATTGTAACTATAAGTTTATGGACATTTAATGATAATATTCTAAGTTCTCCTAATAATAATAATTCTACCCCTGCCACACTATCCTATAAGATGAATAAAGTTTATTATTATTATAATAACAGTTCGTATGGCAATCTATTGTTTTGCATAAAAATTTCCACCATCCATTTTAATAAAAAGTGATATAGTGGAAACCATTACTTAAAAGCATAATATGCTGACATGGTTGAATAAATATGTAATAACAATGGCCAGCTGTAATATGCAGTTTAATCAATAGTTTTTGGAATTTTGAGAGTACTTTTTACCAATTCAAACATATCTCTAATGTAAATAATGGCAACATATACGATAGTTTGATTTCTAACTGTACCATGCATCAGTAAAAGCACTTTTACTGTTTTATTTTGAATATACTTTTACTTCCGCTTCCATATCCTATATTTCTGTAGCTCAATTTTCTGGACAACTTTTAGAGCCTGGAAATGAGCCTTCCCACACATTTATAGTGATAATCTCACAATAAATAATGAATTATATTCAGATTAATAAGTTAATTGCTTCTTAATAATATTCCATTATTTACACAAATTAGGAAACATTGCCAAATAAGGACCCTTGAATACAAAAATGTAAAAGCATTTCCCATATAGAGGTGGAAAGACACAAGCCACTTTTGGTTTAACTTGTTTCCACTCTACTTTTGCTTAACTGGAATTGTGGCCTTATTCCAACAAAAGAAAATGAATTAATATCTGTAAAAAAAGATGAGACACTGGTTTTCATAAACCAAATCTTCATGGCACAGTAACTGCTTTTAATGCAGTAACATTCATATAGTAGAATATCCATTTATTGTAGTCCACAGAACATTTTGTACACTCACCAAATTTAGTTCTGTTTAAACAAAAGCCAGTTTTTGGAACTGAAAATTCAGTTGCACCATTTCGCATGCTTCCTATGTTGTTAAGTGTCATCACAAGAGCTTTTAAGTTTTACACAATTAGGACTGGTATGATCATAAAATTAATAAATAACTATTTCTTTCATTAAAAATGGATACATTTGGTTGAAAAAATTATAAAACATGGCAAACATGAAAGTTTTGATGGAAACTTGGAGAATTTTGCCCATTGTAGAGATTGTAGCATTATTAACACATATTTAGAAGCTAACTGTTAAGAAATAATAATTTAATAAGAGTTCATTTCTTTTTTTATTCAACACTCTCCTATGGGTAATTAACTATCATCAAAAACTGTTATAATAAATTTTAGCAACAAGAAAAATCTTAAGAACCCCTTCAAGTTTTATTTGAAAAAAATTATAGTCCCTGAAACAATAAGATTTACACGTTTGTAGTGATTTTCACATTGAGATGAAAGATTGAAACAATTAAGGACATTAATTACTCGGAGCAAATTTGACAATAGCAAATTAAAACTCGTTTCCTTCTCATTCTCATAAGATCATCATGTCTTCATCCCATTCTCACTCAGCCCACCTCTCATAACTTCACCCTCGCCATAATCAACATGGTGTATGTTGATTACGGAGAGTGTGAATGGGAGTTAATGCCATATGATGTGGCATGGCATTAACCCCATGCTTATCACTTCCACTTTTATCCGCATAAACTATAACATATATTCTCTCGGGTTTTCTTATTTCCTGACAGTTCGAAGAATAGATGCCTTGATCTTCCCACTACATTCTATTGTCTTTTGATGACAACAGTTTCTCAAGCCATTTTGCTGCCTTCTTCAGGTCAGTCACTTCTGACTTGAAGATGCCAGCAGGAAGGCTGGAGAAATTCATTTTAGTTAATGAAAATGGAATAACATAGAGGGAAACATAAAGCAAAGCAACTTGATTATCTTATTCATCACCGAGATTTGTGCGTTATTTTTCAGTTTATATAATGATGCTAAACTGCTATTAATAATGAAGTGTAACCACTTATTTCTGATTCCAAAATTCCCCAACTATTCCAGGCCAAAAAATATGTTTTCCCTATCCTAAATATGAAAAGCACCATGAATTAACTTATTTCAATCATTATTATACTCTTCGATAACCTGTATGTATATACCATAACTTATTTCAATCATTATTATACTCTTCGATAACCTGTATGTATATATGATAAAATATTCCTGCAATTGCAAGAAAATCAAAGGGTTTATGTTACCAAATTTTTTAAGTTAATTTGGGTAACAAGCATTTCATAATTATTTACTTGAGAGAAAATGTGTCTTTTCCTGATTTAAATGTGTGAACTACAATTTCTCCATGGACCAAATTGCACCCCAACCACTCATGCTCAAATTAAGGGCACGATCATATGAAAACATGCATGATTTCCTGAGGACAGCATGAGACCTAGAGTCAAAAATTAAACATTCTCATCTATAATTATGAAGATTAAGTGGATAATCTAACATGTTATGAACTCAACCTTCCTTTACGATCTCCTTTGAGATGAAGAGGATAAAAGTGAAGAACAAAAATTTTTTACAGAGATAAATCTTAAAATCCCTAAATTTTCTAGTTTTGTATATCCCCAAATGTTTTCACAGACTTTTCCAGGATTTTCCAAGTAGGTGGGAGTCCTGCAGTGACAGTCGCCTGAAAACATCAAACATTAAGTATCGTTTATCAATGGGAAAAATGATCACCAGGAGCTCAAGGAAAATGTATGTGAAATTGGTAGATTCAAGCCTCAATTTACCTCAACAGAAATCATCATCACATCCCAAATTTACGGTTTTGATGACTAATTTTCCCATAAGGAATATAAAAATAAATAAAAACCTTGCACTGATCAGACCTTATCACACCAGCTTAAGAGTAAATCATGCATGAAAATGTGACAAATGTGACATGATGTCCTAATTCTAAATTATATGCAAAGGATTCTAAAAATACCTGTCACATTGATTGAAGTTCTATTGCACACAACTTCATTCAAAATATGAGAAAATCACCTATGAAGTAATTTTATCTTGAAGGTCATTCATTAAGTTAGTAAGTCTTTTAAAAGAAAATATGAAAACGGGGTGCGCGAATCATTCCTTAAGTTGTTTTTATAAAGTTCTTGGATTAATGTTTCATTTAATAATTCACTAATTAAATTTTCATACCAACAGAATTCATGTTCTTCATGTCATAAATGCACATGTAGATTTAATTACTCTTCATGCTAATGAGCCAATATTTTGCAACAGATAGAGGTTGAAATTACATTTGCTTGAATTTTCTTTTTTATAAGTACCTATTTTGAACAAAGCATATCATTTGAAATTCTAGATTTTTTAATACAATAGCTGAAATATATTTTCAAATACATATATTAAATAGTTTCCATACAAAATTAATTTTTATTGTATAGGACATTCTCATGACTTTTTAAACCAATTGTATAGACTTAACAGTAATATTAAACATATTACTTTATGATTTTTTAAAATTTCTCCTAAAACAATGCAATAGAAATAATGGCAGGATTACCAGATAAAACTTGGCATGAGACTTGCCAATTCTAGCCACTCAATACATTATTCCATCTTAAACTGACAGTTCAAAATTGTGTGGTAAGCAAGCATTCCATCAGTTCTTACACAGCGACATATTTAATGCATATTAACTGAGAGTTTCAAATATAATATCCATAACTTATAACAAATCACATTTTTCATTAAATTAGCTTTCACTGAGATTCTTTAAATGCACATGGTAAAGCTTGATAATAAAAACATTTCAAAACCTATAATGTATTAATAACATAAATCATTTAGTGTCAACCACTGCATTATTTAATAATGCATTATCACTGGGTTATCGATGTTTGTAGATAAGTACTGTTTAGATTTCAACATATTCTGCTGAGCCACCAAATGAATAGTAATGAATTTTCAATATTCATCAGTTATCAGAAGTTCACTTATGATGCTGAGGCAGCAGGCTGAAAATAAAGAAATAAATATTAGAATTCACATAAAAATGTCTTTGTAAACAAAAATACCCCAAAACATAGCAGTTAAACCCTCAAATTATTGTTTTAATTTCTACAGGAAAACTTGATCATACTTTCCTGAACAGATGCAATTATACAATGACTGATTTCTTACTTACAAGAAGATAAAATAAACTTCAAAAAAAGGTTTTTTATTTTTTAACTAATTATCAGATTATGTGGAACAAGTATAACAGTATCAGTGCATTAAATACAAAATGCCCTAGTGAAATTCCCAGCTTTTTTCCTAGTGCAAAATTTGCATGGCCAAATGTAATCACCTCTCACACCATGCTTCACCCCCAAAAAAATGGGAGGAAAAAAACAAATTGCTAATTTTTCACTCACATTTTACAACTTTTCAATGGAATTTTATTGTTAATATTAATGGAATTCTTTTATTAAGAGCTAACACCATACCAATGACATTTTTCTTTCATTAGGAGCTGAACTGTGTGTAGAGTTGTCACTTTTTTTTCTACCAGGCTGCAGACTCATTTCATGGTATTCAATTTTCTTTCCTATCAATTCTGCCATTTTGTTCATTAATTCCTAGTGATGAACTGTTTAAATTGTCAAACACAGGGGAAACATTTAAATTCACTTGCTTCCCAGGTATTGTCTTAATGAACTTCTTGGCCTGGTATGCGCAAGCAACTTTCCTATACTATAAATACTTTGGTTTCACTTATAGTTTGGGCTAATGTTCCCTATGCAGTGTCCAAGCTCATTTTTAAAAGTGGACCTATCTTGGAATTAAATGCTATCTTTGAGAGGAAAGGTTACGATTAAAAGAAACTGCATTACTGCATGAAAGTTTTGTAATTATCATATAGATATGATATTCCCCATATAATTTCTTCAATAGATTAACCTCAAAGTTTTATTTTAACCTTTTGCATCAGATTACTCAATTATTTTACCAAATAACCTACAAATTTAATACATTGGTACAAAGGAATTTTTAAAATGTTGATTAAATATCACAGGTGAGTGTAGGTATATCCATGTAGGTATTGTACCATGATAAATCCATGGGAAGAAGAACAAAATATCGTAATTTGATTGCAACAATTTCAGAGTGTAAAAATCATTCTTCTAGACCAGGATATGAACCCGGATCCCTCGATGTCTGGCCGAGTGCTTCAGCCAGTTAAGCTACTGAGGCATCCTCTTTAACTCTGAAATCTTGGTCAAGGCGAATGAGTTTTACATTCTGAAATTGTTGTATTGTAGTGCATAATAGCAGATGACTCCCTCAAAAGTTACTGTCATGGAATCTTCCAGTTTCTTGGAATATGTTTAGTTTTATATGATGAACAAATTCAAAAAAACTTTCGAGGCAGTTTTTGAATTTTTCTACAGGAAAACACTTTTAGAGTTTGAACATTGGCTTTGACCTCATGGATGGTGATTCAATGCAAATGACAACAATCTTGTGACATTGTATGCACAGTATTTCAACACAATATCTAGCTCCTTTAATGCTTCCAGAAATTCACAGGGTAAGAGGACACATCAGTAACTTAATTGTCAAAGCACTCTGCTGGAAATCCTATTAAGAATGCTTCAACCAATTTCCAAATGATTTCATACATTGAATTTGCTCTTAGTTTATACTTAAAACTAAGTTAGTTTTATATTGAATAGTTCAAATAATACACTAGCTATATTTAACTGAATTTATCGTACATATCTACATAATTCACAATGGAAAGATTATAAATGGTACAAAAATCACAAGGAAGCCCATTTATTTAATAAAATTTGTTATTTAAAATAGAAAATGACCTGATTTAAAATAGACTATGTGTAGTCATACTATGAAATACTATAATATGTAATATGGGTATGATAACATTACCAGGGTAAAAAGATGAGCCAGATCATGTTCGTCAGCATCAGGTAGAGTTACAATTCGTTCCACATATTCTTTAGACACTTCCTCCAAGGTACGAGGATTCCATGAAGGCCTCTTGTCCTTATCAACAAGAATAGCACGCACACCTGTAATGCAAGCAAGAAATTTGATACTAATTATATTGATAACTGCACCCACAGCATTTAATAATGTCTTTAAATTAAAGAATTTGCCAGATTTGATCATCAATTGAACCTAAATTATGCATTAGCCAAATACCCCTACAAAATAAGAATCAATGGCCATAAATAAATATTGGGAACCCATTAGGATTGATCATGTAAGTTCAAGAACAAAATGGGCATATGAGACACACATTAATCATTGCCTTTAGCACTATAAGGAATGAGAGAATACTATGAATTTTTATATTTTCATTAGTGTGATGCAATGAAAAAATAAGGTTAACATTTTTATGAAGAATGGCAGAAAAAGTCCAAATGTGCAAATTTTGGTAATGTCACAACCACATGGCTTTACTTCCCCATGAAAAATTGAATCAAGATAATGGTGAAAAATGAAGTAAAAAATGGACATAATTACATGGAATGGTATTAGGATTCATGCATACCTTCCTTGAAGTCTCGTTCACATGACATTCGGAAGGATATAAGAATTTCCCGGCGAAGACAATGAGCCAGAGGTTTTGTAAGTCCCAACTCCATAGATCGATGAATGACTTTGAGGGATGTCGGAGAGAATGTTCTCATAGCAGCAAGACACTTCTTAGCCAAAGGAGAGCCATCCTGATTGAGTTTCTTCACAACTGCTTCCACGCTACTTTCACTGAAGATGTCTCGTATTCGAGCAAGTACATCTTCGCTGAGTACACATTCTTTCTTTCCACCAGAGGCAAACTCATGCTCATTGAGGAGGGCACGGATCTTCTCATCTGAGGGATCATCCATTTCCAACAGCTCACGTTCCAGAGTGTTGAATCTTTCGGGCGCAATTACATGGGAGACCAGCCCCACATTCTTTGCATCCTCAGCTGTTATGTTTGTCCCCGTGAGAGCAAGGAAGAAACCCACTCTGTTGGGCAGTTTGGAGGCATAGCCTGATGCTCCATTGTCTGTGTAGAATCCAACGGCTGCTTCTGGGAGGCAAAAGGTGGCTCTCTCGGAAGCTGCAGCAAAGCGACAATGAGCAGCTAAAGCTACCCCGGCTCCCAAGGCATGTCCCCTGACTAGGCAAACTGTTGGCACGGGCATGCTAGCCATGAGATTGAAACCCCTGTAGCCTTCACGGAAGAAGGAGAGGCGGCCAGATTCATTTAGGGATGCTATGCCCTTAAGATCCCCACCAGCGCAGAAGGCTTTCCCTCGAGATGTCACAAGGACCAAATTGGGTCCGGAAAACCAGTTGGCCAGGGCGGAAGAAAGGAGCGGGATGGCTCTCGTACTAAGGGAGTTAAGGGCTTGGGGACGATCCAATTGTATAATAGCCTTCCCTCCAATAGTCTTCTCCACGGTGACCCCATCCACTGTCATTGATTCAGAGGGGCTGGCTATAGATGGTGAGGGAGCCGGAGCAGGGGCAGCAAATGGTGAGGCAGAGACAGAGGAGAGGGGTCTGCCCACCATCCGGATTCCGGGACAGCTTAAGGCCCTGAGGAAACCCATCATGATACTGTGGGAGATATAAAGTTTAGAGTTAATGGAAGTTGGCAAAGTTGGGCAATGGGTCTTTTCTGCCAAATAAACACTACCCATAGTATTGCAGTTTTTCCAAAGTTAAAATTAGAGCATATCTAGCAAGTATCACGACGTTATCCAAAAGACAATGTTATTTGCATGTGCAAATATTTCAGCAGATTCCCCAGTAGCATAGACATTCATGGTTAGATGATAAATAAAAATAGTTTTCAACAACTGATTTCATTTTTAAATCATTTATCTTTCCATAGTCCAGGCTTCATTTCCTAGTAAAATAACCATGATTCTCCAAAATGCCATGATTTACTGCCCAATTCTAGTTTTTGTTTCAGGATATGTTATTTTAAAGCATATTCTTTTTCCTGGTTTTCAGGAATTTAAAGATCACTGACCACCTTGTTCACATAATACTGAATTTCAAACAAAAGATTTAAGATACTTTAAGAAGCATATGTTAATGTTTCAATAAATTTAGAAAAACATCACATTTAGAGAAATATTATCATTATATTATAAAGACCTCTATGACCCCTTAAAAGGATTAGGGAATCATCTCTCCATGCAAGAATGAATTTTTCCTTTCTTCTATCAGGGCTCATCATGGTTCCACGTACGCTGCCTTTGATTCATGGATGGAGGGTACATTTTCTTTTCATGCTCATTAAAGAATTCATGCAGTTCTTACCATCAAATATCTTTTCGCTTGTTTGAGATCAACAGCCTTTTTCAAGATACAGTTTTTTTGGAATAGTATTTCCCTCCACTCGAATACACACGTATTTTTACATAGCATGTATAGGGGGCTATTACGAAATGCTCACCGCCGCGACACTGTCCAAAATGGATCTTACCCTCGTAAGGCATTACGAACGAGTTTCGGGCTGAATCATATCATGTATATCCTTCCACACATATGTAGCTCTTTTTATAGAGCATACTAAGGGGGTGATTGAATTCCACTCAACCGGAGCGCTGCGGCGGTGTAATGAATCTCATCGTCTAAAGCGATTATGAACGAGTTTCGGCCGAAGATGGTGTCTCTCAGGGGTAGCAGTTATATATACCGCGGTCAGCAGTCATGCCTTCGAAACTCCGCCCGACAATATTTTCTCTGCGGCGGCAACTTGTTTTCATCGTTGCTCTTTAGCTGACAAATTAAATACTAAATTTATGCGTAGGAAGGTGTTACACGCTATCATTGTTCATAAAAGTTAATCACAAAGGTTGAGTAAAAACAACTGAAGTAAAACTGACATCGGTACTTTGTAAATATCTCAAAACAACGACGCTTAATTACTCAATTTTATCGATGTGATTTAATTGATTTGTATAGTTCATAACCATTATTGTATGCAGCATACATGATATGGATAAAAAATATCGAGATAATTTTTTTCCTGACGTGACTGTACGGGCAGCGTGCAGGCTCGGTGGTAGGGTGTCTAACCTTCAATACGCACCAATCGCCTGCCAGCGTTCGTTCCTGCTGAATCGTGTATTTAGTGGATCCCTGTTGAGTGACTCGCTGCAAGGGCAAAATGCAAGGAACGATTGTACAGCGGTAAGCCACCAAACTTAAGAGTTAGACTGGAAAAATTGGGTGCGGAAAAATTTGGGCATGATTCGCCAAGTTTTCAAGGATGAGGGTATGTCACAAACTGCAGTTTTGAAGTGATACAAGACCTTCAAAGGTTGTCGATAGTGTGGGGAAAGAGTCCCGCGCTGGACGACCGTCGACGTCGGTTAAGCGTGTGCATGATCCCAGATGGTATTGACATTCATAAGATGACAGTGTACACTATTATCAATGAAAATTTGGCGATGCGAAAGATGTACTAAACTCGTCCTGAAGGTCTTCAGGGCGACCAAGAACAGCATCGAGTGTCTGCTTGCGAAGATCTACAGCAACGACATCTCAACGATAACCCAACCCCCTTACATTCCCGACTTGGCAGCAGTAGACTATTACCTATTCCCAAAAGTGAAATTCTCCTTCAACGGACACCACCATGGGATCCAAAGTGCTTTCAAAGAAGCTTGCAGGCGTACTCTTAAGGGCCTTCCAGAATCCGCCTACCTGCCTTCGAGTCGTGGAAAAGCCGCTGTCAATATCTGAAATAAATTATTTTTTACGGAACTTTTTCCGATATTTTGATACTAACCTTGAATATTTATTTAATTTGAATAATGAACTTTATAATTACTTATTTTAAATACCTCGCATCCGATCCCATTCGTCCTTTGAGCAAAATCGGCGAAGTGGTGCATGAGTCAAGACGTTTATGTTTAAAATAAATTTACGAAAGGGTCATGATAGGAGATGAATGCGGAATGTAAGGAACCACGTTGAAATAAATACGGAGATTTGTGGACCACTTCTGATTCTCGGATTCCCGCTACTGAAATCAAATCACACAACTGCCTGCCTCGGTGGCAGCAGGGTAACGCCCCTTCGTCTGCAAACCCAAGGGTCATACACACTTTAAGCAACTTCTTAGAATCGAACCTGAATCCTTGGTGTGGAAATAAATGAACTCCACGCAGCAACAACACACTGATGGTGACATCGCAGTTGAATGAAAATTCCTTCTTGGCCTTTTTGTCTGAGTGAAATATTGTTTGAGTCAAAATTTTTCTCGCGTGACCGCGAGATGGTCGTAAATCGTGCAAAAATGACAAAGGCATTGGAAAACACTAATTACGTTAAATACAATTTACGTCCCGCTGTTAGGAAAAAAGAACCGAGGATTATAACATTGCGTGCCTCACTGAATTACAACGGATGCGCATAATATTCTTGAACAAGGCAAAATTGCTTAGTCCTTGCAGCTATTACTAAGGCATTGGTCATAAGCCTTTAAAGTCTCTCCAACATTTAAGATTGCTCAACACAATCCATTACATGTCATTCGTGCATAGGTCCCACAGAATATGGCCCAACAAAGACTTGCGAAGAAAAAATGATAGCTTAGATGAGAGGAGAGACTTGAGTGACACTCCTAATTTCAGGAACTGGTACAGTCGCTGCACTCGACACCATTTCAACACGTTTTTTTCAAATTACGTAATTCTTGAGCTTATGCAACACATGAAAAAAGACGTGAAAAGAGTACGATGAGATACTATTGAGCTGCTCTCATGACATTATACTCTTTAGGACTTGCGACTTCCGTATAGGTGCACATTGCTTATGGAAAAATGAATGCAGTAGGGAGATTTTAATTTCAAATTCAATACATTACTTGAATAACTGATCACTTACTGGGAGAAATGTGGCCTGACGGAAACACCCAAGGGTTAATTACAATAACTTATCTCCAAATGTCTGCAAAAAGAAAACGGTATTATTCTTAATCATAATATAAAATGGCAATGGGTTTTGAAGACGGGAAATAGTTTGGTAAGCGAGGTTAGGGCAGGAAAAGAATACAAGGTATACTGGAGAAAAAGGAGGAGGCAGGAAGTATGTAGAGTTGAAAAATGGTGTATCATAATGCAAGGTTTAGAACACTCAGTGCTGGGTTCGGCGAGGTTTAGAAGGATTGCAGTGCTCGGATCCATCAGACACCTACCCTAACAGGTGTGTTAACATAAGGCGTCTTACGGAAAGGAACTTTCCCCACACTCTAATGTTAGAAATTCACTAGTTGTAGAGCTTTGTATTAGGTGAGCTCTACCCTCACCTATCAAGCAAATCTTCAGGCTAAATTCAACAGTTTTTTATAAAATCATGCTACTAAACATCCAACTTCTGATGAAGATTACAAATCGAGATTAAGGCAATTCACGACTAGTGTATCGTGGCACGAATTATATAAAAACAAGGAATATATGGAAATAAACTGGATCGCCTACCCAGATGAGTGAATTTCACTTGCCGTTGGTCTTAGTATAGTGGAGAAATTAGAACTATAAAAAAAATCACCTATGAAGCCAACCTTCTGGTTGATTACTACAATTGGGAGTATACGGGAAATCAAAAGCATACCAACCCTTGATCCCTCGGAAACATATCGATATATAGTACATTTAATCTCATTTTAAATGAAGCTTGTGATCTATTAACCCGTATTCAACACCGAGCTAAACAATAATAGTTCATATACAGTTATTATCATTAAGCCTTGTTTCAAGTCGGTTTCACAATTCTGACGTCAATCCCATGCTTCATTCCACTCCTTTCATAATCAATGGTTTTTTATTCCTTTTCAGACAGTTTAAACCCACGTTAACTTCTTTTTACTCCACTATCTTCTAAAATAACGGTTTTTCACAAATTTTTAACTAAAAAAATAATTTCCCAGTACCATTGTTATTTCAGACTCGGAATATTCCAAAAGCCTATTTAAAGTTTGCTCTTACATTCACTATTGTCTAAGTTATACGGCGTGAAGGGGTGAAAAGAAAAGTGTTACTGGGAAAAATTATCCTCTATCATAGCGTTCATTAATATACATAAAATAAAATAATATATAAATTAAAAACGGATTTAGTGGCGCACGGACGTTGGAAATGTTGGAAAGGTGTTTCGGCAACGATTCTCTAAAAAAAACGGTCGTTTACCAGTGGCACGAGCGGTTCAGAAGTGGTCGTGAGTCAATCGAAGATGACGAACGCAGTGGCAGACCATCCACATCGAAAGTCGGTGAAAAAATTGATAAAGTAAAAGAAATGTTGGTCAATAACCGCAAATTAACCATCAGAGAAATAGCGGAGGACTTGAACATTGCCTATGGATCCGCCCAAGACATTGTGGTTAATGATTTGGGTTTCCGTCGTGTAGCAGCAAAGTTGTGTGCGCAGGCACAAATCAAAGTGCCAAAAGACCTCAATTTCATGCAAAAAAGAGACCGTGTTGACGTCGCAAAAGACATGATTTGCGAGGCTGAATCCGATCCCACATTCATCAAAAGGATCATTACGGGAGACGAGACGTGGGTTTATGAGTACGACACGCAATCCAGACATCAGGCAAGTGAATGGCGTTCACCAAATGAGCCGAGACCAAAAAAACCACGTCGTTTTCAGTCAAAAAAGAAGGCAATGCTGACGGTTTTCATGGATTACAACGGTGTAGTGCATCATGAATTTTTGCCAGAAGGCCAGACAGTAAACAAAGAGTATTATTTGGGCGTTATGAGACGTTTGCGTGAAGCAATTCGCCGAAAGAGACCAGAAATTCGCCGAAAGAGCCCAGAAACCGTCGCACAGTGCTATCATTATTCGTAATTTTTTGACGAAAAATGCAACAAATACCATCCAACAGCCACCGAATTCACCTGATTTGGCTCCCTGTGACTTCTTTCTGTTCAATCGAGTTAAAAAACCATTGCGGGGAACAGCCGAGAGGAAGTAATGGAAAAATCGCAGGAAGCACTGATGGACATACCGAAAACCGAATATAAAAAATGTTTCGAGGATTGGATCAAGCGCTGGCATAAGTGTGTTGCAGTCGATGGGGATTACTTTGAAGGGGACAATATAGATTTAGATGAATAAACTTGTATTTTTAATTTTCTGAATAAATTCCGGGAACTTTTTGATCAAGGTAGTATATAATATTATATATTAGCTATTATTACTAATAATAGTATGTTATATATATTATATATATAATTATTATTATATATATATTATAATAATTATATATATATATATATATTTAATTATCTATATCCTTTTTTAAAATTCCCGCGCCATACACTACCCTTCCAAACTCCTCACCTCGAATGCCTTCCCCCCCCTTTTTCCCCTCTTTTCCCCCATTTCCCCTTCTCCTTCCTACCACTGCTTTCGGGCCCTCCTCTGCCTCAGTTCTGTTCCTAATTCCTCTTGAGAAAGGTGGTTGGACCACCGAAAATTCGAGAACCAGTGAGTCCCTCTTTTGTGTGTTTTGGTTTCTGTGTTTGTTATGACTATTAGTGAATATACATTACACGTTTGTAGGTTTTCCAAAAAAGTGTATATATATATATATATATATATATATAAACCATAAACACAGTAATCAACCCGAAGGCCGGTTTAGTAGGTGATGGTAGAGCTCACCCGTGTACCAAGCCCGACGGCGTGTGAATATTCACACATGAGGGTAGGGGGGCCACATATATATATATATATAACTTTTGGACGGCACAATATAACACAGAATAAAACAGATAACGCGTAAAAGGACACTCACACTGTAGATGATTTGAGCTTTCGGCCTACTCCGAGGCCTTCTTCAGGTCAGTCTGCAGTCTGTAGTTCGGCCTCGGAGTAGGCTGAAAGCTCAAATCATCTACAGTGTGAGTGTCCTTTTACGCGTTATCTGTTTTATTCTGTGTTATATTGTGCCGTCCAAAAGTTATATTGCTCTCGTGAGTACTTCCGCATCATCGATATATTGATATTGATGCATCGATATAGGTAATCTACCGGTTAAGGTAGGTTTTTGGATGGACACAACTATCAAATAAATATTTTGTAACTCCAAACAAAACCCAATCCAGCAACCTAAACTACATCAGGTCCCTCTTCATCTCTGTGTACTTCTTTCCTCCTTTCATCCTATCCAACATCCCAATCCTGTTCCTACCCTTTCCCACAATAGAACACAGAATAAAACAGATAACACGTAAAAGGACACTCACACTTAGATGATTTAAGCTTTCGGCCTACTCTGAGGCCTTCTTCAGGACAGATGTTTCATTATAATAATTACCTCGACGATGTGGTATTTTTTTACTTGAAAATAATGTATGTGATTGTTCTTTTTCATCTGTCATCAATAAAAAATCATCCCGCTGCACAGTCTTCCTCCCGAATTCCAAACAACCCCCCAAACCGGCATGCACACCCCCAAGGCAGCCTCACGTGTTATGAGGGAGACACTCAGGCCCCCTCCCTTTTACTCTCTCTCACTTTACCATCTCCTTCCACAAACCTAGCTTCTTCCCATTCTTTACATAACTTGCCGGGATTGTAAAACGTTTGCAAACGTAACATGTTGACGAGTGGAAACGCTCCGTGTAATCAAAACTGGGAGGAACTACAGATTTTGCTTTAAATTTGGATTTAAAATACTTTGATGAAACTACACGCGATACACTTTCTTTAAATGTTGCTGACTGATATACGAGGGGATGGACGGCAATATTTTGCTCGTGTACCGACATGTACATAAAGAATAATTCTTTATTTCCTGGATATATTGTCTTAACTTGGAAGTCTTTTTCGCGAACTGTTGCCTTAACTTTGCACAACAATTTCTGCTCTCGTTTGATCAATATGCAATTCGTTAACATTTCATGTAACGATTCGCGTTATTAGCGTGTATATCGATCATATGGCGATAATGCAGTGTAATATTGGCATAATAAATAGCATCGAAATATCCTGTGTGTATATATGCTCCAACTGTGGAAGTATATCTGGCTGGTCAATTAGCGTCTAGCAATATACTTAGCCTATATACCTATACCTATACTTAACCTATATATAATACCTATACTTAGCGGCACTTGATAAAATGTCCAAAAAATTCAGACTCCAGTCGTTTTGAATCGAGAACCGTTGCGACGGACGCACCGGTGTTATATCGTACGACGTAATTGCAATAGTCCCTTGACAGAGTGCGCAAGGCGAGATATACTACATAATCGCTTAATGTTTTGCCATATTTGCAGCTCACTTCAAAATTAAGGTCTTCCCCAGTTTCATGCCCCACATTTAGGAAAACTATTCAATTTATCAGAACAAGTGACCAGATTTAATGCCCACTGTTTAGATGGGATACAATCTTTATAAAAATTTTTTATCAATTGGTAAGAGGAATGGTTGCACTATATTAGGGACACAGGTGTAGTTTATCATGAATGTATGAAATCAGAAAATTTTAGGCGGCTTACTTCAACCATCAGCCTGATGAAATAATATTCAAGCGGTGTCCCAAACAGGAAAAAAAGCAGCAGATAAATTCAAAATGCCCAAAAAGTGTGATGCATCCAATCAATAACTGTGAAAAAATTATTTGCTGAGAAGGTAGCACCAGATTTGTGTTGATCAAAACAATATATTTTTAAATAATAACAGAAAATAGTCACGGTCATGCACGAAAAAATATTCTCGCCAATACGACATTTGGTAAGAGAAGGCAACACCAATCAGGGGTAAAACTTGTGTCGTCAGCCATGTTACTCAATCTCTCAATTTATTAGCTGAACACTATCCCAATTTAAAGAATTTCCTTGAATGGAAGTGATTCTATACGAGTTGGGAGGTACAAAATGAAAGTTCAAATCGGATTGATTTCTTCGCGATATCTAGAGGTAAATCAATAAATCGAAGTATTTAACTATCGCAGCTCACGAAAGACCTTTTTTTAATAAAGGAGAAGTATCAGTTAGCGTTCGCATAGCTAGGATACACACTGAATATTTCGATCGTTAAATTGTACATAGAGGGAGGAGACCAGACAGATGACTGGAAATTCAAGAGTAGGCTCAATCTTAAAAAAAAAATAATTACATAATAGTTTATGAATTGCGGGAGCATCAATATGACCTCAATGTGTGGGAAGTACAGGGACTGTGCTAAAAAGTAAGCAGGAGAAAGAAATTATTAAACTAGAAGACCTTGCATTTCGACAAGGCGTTAGACACAGCGTAGACAAATCTGACAGAAGTGTTGCGGAATAAGAGAGACAAAATGGCGCGATAGGTTTATTCGAAACTTGTATAAGGTGGCTGATCAAGGGAGAGAGTCTTGACTTTCTACCTCCCCCTGAGACGCTTATCATGCTATGATACCCTTTTTATTCGGTTGCAATGCATTTTTAAAATAACTAGCATCCAAAAAAGCATAATTACTAATTTGATCTAGCAAAACTGAATCACTTCAAATTTTCTCCACCCGCTCAACATCCACCACCCACCCGCTGGGATGGGTGGCCCTTGAGCTGGGAATGAAAGTAGACGGCGTGGTCAAGAACGGTCTTTTTGAACGGCAAGAGGCTCTGTAGTTGTTACAAAAAAATGAGTAAAGAAATGGGTACTATAAAATACTGAAAAATGCTCAAATTTTTGGCCAAGCAAGAAGTCCTACGCAGTAGTAAGTACATTATGTCGCAAAGGATTGTCTAACACCTACCATAAAAGGTAATTACTTTTTAATTTATATGAATTCGATATGTTATTGTAAACTTCTCTTACACAATGACTAAAAATCCGCCAAAATCAGCATGTTACACGTGATTATGAAGTACCAAGGATGGCATAGTCGGCAAATAAAACAACATAATTTTCATTTTTTAATTGATATTGATTCGAAATGGGAAAGTTTTGAAAGAAATTTTTTTTAAATAATTATTTACAATTCTAACTTTCTACTTAAGTAAGTTTTCCAGCTCAAATATTATGCATTTTTAAAAATACACAGTACTTATTCTTAAGAACAGAAAACTTCTTGAGGTGTCTTTTTTAAACACTAAGAAGCATATTCATTAAATGAAAAACACAATGTATATTTCTACTGTTCTCAGTGGAAATATACATTGTGTTCTTCATTTAATGAGCATGAACTTCCACAAAGTTGAGCCTGAAACAACTAAATACAATTAAGAAGCATACTTAACAAAAACCTTTTAAAAATCGAATTCAATAAATAGCTTATATTACTTTGCCAAAAATCCTAACAAATAACGTTAAAAACACCTAATTAGTCTTCGCGAAAGCAAGCTTATGCTGATTCAGCGAAGCCTTCTGCATACGGGAGTATATTGACCTCTTTGTGATGTAAGGCAGCTTTGTGCTCGTAATTTCATGTGGTTCTTGCCAGAGGCCGAGAGCTTTTACTTGGAACAGATCCATTGCACGTCTGAAACAAAAATCCAAGCTCGAGCGGTGCTTCATCCACTTCCGTTAATTCCGAGTAGGCGCGATGTAATTTTTTTTTAAGAATCGAAGTCAATAATTTAAGCTAGCCTGATTTTGATGATGAAATTATAGGCAAATGAGGCCAAAATATTTGCCCAAGAAATGGCAGAGACACGGAAACCAAGTTTTGGTTATTCCAAAAGAGAACTACGAGAATGTTAGGATGAGTTGTAAAGTTTACAAAACAGATGAATAACGATCATTGTCATTATAAAATGTAAATGTAGACTTACATGGGATCCTGAATAACAAAAGCGTATCTCAGGGTAGATTGATGCCATACTTATGGGCATTCGTGGTACGCTTAAGTTTAAAACATAGTTTTCTGAAAAACTATATTTGAAAATTAAATATTCCAAACAGTTTGTCTATAGTTTACTTCAAAGTATGAAACTGCAATGAGTCATTTTTATTTTCCTCATTTTTGTCATTATACCTTACTCCTTACATAAGGTCCTTAACTACAAGATTTAACTTTTACCGGTGTTGTTTTCATTTAAGGGAGAAAAAACAAATTATCACAATAATGACACGAATAGGGAGACCAACTTCACATGGTTTACGACACAATTCTATCTCCAATTTTTCACGGATAAAAATTAATTTTTAAAAGTTTATGCTACCGTGTAAGTCATATTCATCTGATGTAATCTATTAGACACTACAAAAATTTAGTTAAATATTTACCTAGCATCCAAAAAGTCCATAAACATAAGTTTTTATTTTTTCTGGATGACGAATAACGAAATTTGCAAATATCTCGTACATTTTTTCTAGAATCCATCTTATTTCCTTCGTAACTCACGAAGCCGTTGTACTTAGGCTGCAGTATATCTTGTTTCGAGACATTTTCCTGCTAATTTAACGCTCACAGACATCTTGCTCTTCAAGTCATTTCAAGGGTCATGATCCAATTGATCCATCGAGGTCTTCCATATGTTTTCAACTGACAAACCTTGGGGACATCGAAAGAGTTTCATTACCCAGAGGATGCCTTCACACATTTCTATCGCCTGTTAAAATATTTCGGTGCACACATTATCCAACTCTCAAGTATCACCGTAGGACCCTCTTCTCTCCAACATTGTGTGAAATGATTTTCATTCAATGAGACTGCTAAAAATACTTTTTCCAAGGAGCTATTTACTTCCTATCCACCAGTATTAATATGCTCCCGTCAAGCCTTAGAGCTATCCTAGGCAGTAAGCCCGAGTTGCTACTCTCAGCACGCTCACACCCTAACACGCAACTCAGAGATGCCTGGCTATTTGGAGATTCTCAGTCACGCGGCCCGACAAACTCTCTATCAATTTTGTTTCTTGGACTAGACTTTGAAGAACGAAAGGCCAAGGCTCTTCTGAAGGCTTCTCTTGATTCGCGGATGGCAAGGACGATTTCTCTTCTTCTCATTCTATCCATGCAGTTCCTGCGATCGAATATCTTTCAGATTGTTTATTGTCAACGGCCTTATACTGGTTACCCACAATATTTTCTTGGAAAACTAAATTATAAAATTACTGACGAAGTTCAGATAAAATTACACAGCTGCGCTCGGCCATTCAATCTGGTGGCGGACGAATCTTGGAAGTACCGTATATTAATATACAATATTATACTAACTCATACTTGATCAGCTTAGTCGAGCATCAGTAAACGTTTCGCCTTGAGTCATTCCGATACGCAGCAATCAATCCATTTCCCGTTCTCATTCCTCAATTAAGTGCAGATCTAAATAAGAATTCTCTTGAAATATAGAACTCTAATGCAGTAATTATTCAACAAGGAAAAGGATAGGATTTCCCCCAATACACACAAACACGCACACAATAAAAAAAACTAGATATACATATTTCTTTTTATAGAGCATACATAGGGAGAAATTGCGTACCAATGACCTGAAGCGCCGCCGCGGTGTAACAATTATCACCACCAAAGCGATTATAATCGCTTTACTTAGTAGAGCATCCGCCCGGAAAGTGGAAGGTCCGTGGTTCAAATCCCGGATAAGGAAATATTTTTACATTTGTGATCTGCTCAAAACCGCCTTCCCCACCTTTCCTGTGTTGGTCTTTTATGTGTTTTCCTATCCCCTTTCCTTATATGTCCATTTCTATGTGGGAAAAATAATATTTGTTCGCCGTATGGCGGGATTTTCGAGTTTGAATATGAATATATATATATATACACACACACATATATATATGTATATATATTTTTGTCCATCATTATGGACAAAAATACAAGTAAATGAGGGGAGGAAGGAATTACACAGAGATGAAGGACTTTGTGTAGAGTAGGTTGCTAGATTGTATTTTGTTAGGAGTCACAAAATATTTATTTGGTAGTTGTGTCCGTCCAAAACCTACCTTAACCGGTAGATTACCTTATAATAATATTTATTATTTATTATATAATATTAATTTCAATACCAAACTTTGTTCATTACTTGTCGCAAACACGGCATTTCCGATCACAATTCCCCTTTAAGGAAAATCGACGACATTGTGCACGAAACAACACGTTTAGACGCCAAGCTAGGGTGGCAATAATATTAAACAACAAGATAGGAAGAAGCTTAGTAAATATGGAGAGGGAGAATCGTAGATTATTATTAGTAGAAGTAAAAGCTGAAACAACGAACATGGTTATTGTTCTGGTCTATATGCCACTATACAATCATAGAGGATGAAGTCGACAAGGTGTCAGTTAAATTAGAGGAGATATTTGCGGGTGTAGCTCAAAAGGAACACTTAATAGTGATAAGGAATTAGGACCCGCCAGTGGGTGAAAGGGAAAAATGGTAGTGAGGTAGGGGACTACGATTTAGGAACAAGGAGTGATCGCCAATAGAAAGAAATGGGGTTCAGTACGAAACAGTACTTAAATATAACGAACACATTTTAAACACAACAATACACGTTTGCCTACTTAAAATGTCCTGGGAATCACAGACATATAAGTTATACCATATATGCTTAGGATCAGATACCGGAACAGCGTGATTTAGTCGCACTTTCCCGAGATAGGATACAGATTCAGATCTTAATTGGGTACTCATGAAGTTTAAAGTCAGATTCAAGAAGATACAACGGAGAAGACGGTTGAGGAAGACTAAACGGAATGTAGAAGTAATAACCTGGGTGAAACGAAAGGAGTACCACGGTGCAGAGAGAGGGGTACAGTAGAAGAAAAATGAGAACATATCAGAAAAGGGATATATAGAGCCGCAAACGAACTTATAGGAAAATGACATGGAAACTATGGATTAAAAATGAGATGATTGGGAAGAAAGATGAGAGAAGAAAATGGAAGGAAGAAACCAGACATATAGAAGAAAGTACAAGGAGATAAATGAGAAACTTAGTAGGGACACTAACACAGAAACGTTGTAGAAGACGCAGTGCGAGGATGTGGAAATATTACAAAGGAAATGTGAAACCACTGACAGGAGGTAAGAACGGGGAAATCCGTCCAGAATGTCAAAGATAAAGAAATAAGATTATTAATTAAATCAGGCAAGTCTAAGAAAAATGGAAAAAATACATAGAGGGTAAACATAAAATAAATTGCGACGTAGATTGTGATAGTTTAGGGCCAGACTAAGTCGACGGTGATATAGAAAGGGTGTTAAGGGAATTCAATACAAATAGGCTGAGGGGGATGGATAGCTTTCCAGAGTTGAACTAAAAGTTTGGATAACGTGGAAGGAAGTGTTTTTATGGGATATTTCGTTGGGGAGGATTTGGCCGGAAGATTTCTGCAGATTAGTTTGTTCACATTCCAAAAAAAGGGAAATGCAACCATATGTGAAAACTATAGAACAATAAGGTTGAGTCCACTCAGAGCAAATTGTGTACTACGATCACCAAAGAGAGTGGAGAGAAACTTATTGGATGATCATTATGGATGCACAAAGAGGGCGAGAAGATATGCGAGGGCGAATGAGAAAAAGAAGAGGGCGAGGGAGATATGCGTAACGCCTTCGGAGTAATGAGGTGACTAATGGAGAGGAACAAGAAATGCAATCAAGATGTATTTTGTTTTTTCCATAGAAATCCAGAATATCTGGAATTAAATTAATAAGAGTTAACTGGGTTGAATTAATTAATATACTTCAGAAAATAGGATTACGTTGATGGTATACAAGACTAATCCAAAACTTGTAAATGTCTCAGACTGCTCATATGCGAGAGGCAGTTAGGGAGTCCGCATGGGCAGTGTTGGAAAGAGGAATAAGACAGGGTTGCCCATTATCACCAGTGCTTTTCAACGTACGTGTATGAAACGATGAAAGTGGCAAGGAAATAACTAGATATAGGAATGTCAGACAATGGGGAATCCATAAAATCAGTTGGGCTTGCAGATGATCAAACCTTAGTTTGTCGTCTCCCAAGGCGTTGTAAGAATTGTCGGGCGCATTGGTAAGTCGGTGTGAAAGGTATGAGATGAGAAGCAAAGGTTGTGCAGTTTTCAAAAAAAAGAAAGGCTAAGTGTTAAAACAGAAGTTCATAAACTAGAGCAGGTGGAACAGTTTACGTATCTCGGAAACGTTTTGGACCATAATGGTAAAAGTAGAAGGGAAGTAAGGAGAAAAATTGCATTAGGCAAAGAAGCTTTCACAAGGAAATGAGAAAATTGATGACAGGGACGTTCAGTTAGAATGTTAAGAAAATATCCGTTAAAACTTTGATATGGAGCGAAGTTATGTACGGCGCGGAAATATTGTCACGGAAGCAGGAAGATAGACGAAGATTGGAAGCTTTTGAAATGAGGGTGAAGAGAAAGATTGTGTTGATGAAATAACCAGAAAGGAAAACAAACGAAGAAATGTTAGGCATGCTGGGGAAGGTCATGGGATTCTCGGCATAAATCCAAAGGAGACAGGAAAAGTAGAATAGCCCCCCATTCACTTCCATCAACAGAATTGAACACAAAAAAGTCTATATCTGCAGAAACACCGATAAGAACGAATTCCGAATTTACCACAGGCACCATAACAAACTCACTAACGAAGGCAGATTCCATGCACCAACGGTATGGAGGATAATCCTAGGTTGGAGTTACTGAGGGTAGTGAAAGTGGGAAAGGAGCAAAGGTAGCCTACAGACGCTTTGCTATTGTCGATGCAACCGCGGGGATTACTTTTACAAAGAATTTTTCCCATTATTCCTCCAATGGTGGATCCTTACATTACATACACTGATAACCTTACCAATATTGGGTATGAATCTAAATGGTGGTATTATTGGGTTGAGAAATGAGTAGGAAATAAAAGATGGAATTATGCAGGTGAAAGAAGGAGACGAGTCATGTGATCTACTGAATTGAAATAGAAAAGCTTATAAAACCACTAACTATTTGAAACCAAATTGTTTTACAATTTTTATCCCCTCCCACTGTTTTTCTAAAACTTTTAAATATTCTGAAAAAATACGATGTACTTTCAGTTTTAAGTTTGGTTTTCATTTAGGTTTTGAGTGTATTTTTATAAAAGTACGCAGTAGGCTTCTTTACACCTCGGAAGTCGGGCTATCACATATTTCAGTTACAATCGCAGCTTTGATTATCCCGAGTACTTCAGGTTCACTTCCTGGAAATCGGAATGTCAATTGTAAGAGAACAATCGTTATCTTCCAGAAATGGATTAGATTGCATTTTAAGTGGAATAGAACGACACAAGAAGTGCACGTGTCAGGCAAAATTATGGCAACATATACGTCGTAAAAGAACGATCGCAATACTACAAACAAATGGGTACGATGACGTACAATTATTTCTTCCTTGAAATAATAAGACTTTGGTATTTACTTCAAAGCATACGCCGGGGCACTAGCTAATCGAGGAGAACTGGTTTACTTTGTTACTATTACCTAGTACCCCGCAAGCCACCGCTAGGGTGTGTGGCATGGGGTGACTACACGCCAACCCTGAAAATGTACCAATTCATAAAAAAGGATACCTCCTCACGAAAGGCTCCTCCTCACCTGGTAGGCTCGCCAATAAAAAATAAACAATAATGAACAACCCAAAAAGAGTAGCATTTTAAGATTCCATCAGATTAGTACTTATTGGTTCCTTCAATATCCATTTTTTTGTATTTTTTAGTACCTTGCATACCACCGTTGGGGGGTGGGACAGGGGGTGAATACAAAACAGACTAATTTTGACCAGAATATTTTACACCTATCGCGGTCGGACAATGTTATTCAGATCCTTTATCGTTCGTGTGAAAAATAACATCTTAAATCTATCTGTTCTACACTTAATCTCTCTAATTTCATTTACGTGATCCCTCCTTCCGTAGTACGACGGGGCTAATAATACATTTTCAACATTCTTCCTAAAGGGACATCCTTCCAATTTATGCAAGAGATCAAACCTTTAATTTAATTTTCGACTCGTAAATGATTCCCATTTTGATACGCTACTCAGTTTTTCATTAGAACGTTTTACAAATCCAGCTCCTCTTCACTGCCCGCGATCTAATTCGGTAATCAACCCACCTTCGTTTTGCTTAGGCAGATAAGACAAACGTTAGACACTAAAACGCAATTTAAAATGGAATTTAGTCAAGCATTGGACGAACATTGAAGGTAAAAAAATCCATTTAGCAAAAACTTCTGAGAGTTTCAGCTCGAAGATGCAGTGGATATTGTGTCACCCAGCTTCAACAAATGTTTAAGCGACAGCCAAAAATCCATACAGAACACAATATTAACCACCATTCAAAGAGTTTCCATGGACAGAGATTTAAAAAAATGCAAACCTTTGGTACCTTCCGAGTGAGCATGGCGTAAGACTTGCGCGCAATCTATATAAAATGACAAAATGGGTAGGAAAAGGGAAGACATTGAGGACTGCCATATTTGGATATCGGTTGACGAAACTATTGACACTCTTGGAGAACGGAGGGCAGACTTGGTCATTGGGAAACTAGCCCTAGGTGTGCCATACTGAGAGGTTACCTCATCCGCCCTAAGAAACTAAAACTCACAAGGAAAAAAAAGACTGCCCAAGGTATTTGCACGATTATTACGGAAAAGTACAGCGATCACAAATTTTATCCAAGGTGGTTACCGCAAATGTTTACCGACCAACACAAAAAGCAAAGAATATTGAGTAGACGACCGTTTTGGGACTGCTATCGAGAAGATGAAGATGATTTAACTTTGTACCTGGCGAGTATAATCTCTTGCATTTGAGACAGTGGCTTGTCGGAGAACGGTTTGAAGATGACAAGGAACTCATGACCGCCGTTGCTAACTGGTATTCCCGGGTGGCCAATTTCTAAGCGAAGGGATAAAAGAAGCTGGTCCAGCGTTACCAAAAGTGCTTACAAGTAAATGGCGATTGCGTAGAAAAGTGAAGTAGCTTTGTAGAAAACTAAAACCATCAATGAAAACATTTTCTAGCAAATATATTTTTTATGACCAAACAGACCCAACTTCAAAAATAAACCTTGTACAATTGTATTCAGTTATTTTTCATATATTCAATCGTGTATTTACGTATCTCATCAGGAAAAGTATAGGGCTTTACCTGAAGGACCGCGGTCTGGTTATAAGCAAAATTACACCTGTCCTGTAACTTTCTACAAGCGTTCCGGTAGTTCTCTCGATGTTTATTAGTATTTTTTAGTATCCTGCAAGCCACCGCTAGAGTGCGCGGCAGGGGGTGAATACACACCAGACTAATTTTGGGCAGTACATTTTTACCCCTACTAAGAACATTGCTCTTTCTCGAAATCAGGATATCATGAACAAAAAGCGCAAATTGTGCCCCACAGCATCTACCCTTTCGAAAACCGTTATGAGTTTTCATCATTAACTCCTACCTATCGACGTGTCTCACGATCGAACTAGCAAATATATGTTCCATGATCTTGCCTGAAATGGATGTGAGGGAAATAGGTCTGTAATTTATCGGTTCCTCCTTGTTTTCGTTTTTAAAAATTGGTGTTACATTAGCCGTTTCCCAATCACTGGGAACCTTGTGATCTACTAGTAATTATCTTACATGGAATTTCTAGAGACGGTCGAATTTCCGACGCTAGTTCCTCAAATATAGGCACAAGAATTTTATCGGGCCAAAGGGATTTATTAGGCTTAATATTTTCAGCAAACGTTCTATTCCATTTTATCAGGTTTCAATTTTGGGCATCGGTTAGCCGGCACGATTTGGTAAGCTATCGGAGACATTCGGTGAGACATGGTGAAGACGCTTTGAAAGAAGAGAGACAATAAGTTGGTCTTTTCCAAACTGTTGGTTACTCTTTCGCCTTTATCATTGTTGGATGAAAAACTGTTGACTATTTCCCTGAAGCTCTCTGACGCATGACCAAAATTCTTTCGGATTGTCTTTCAAATTTTCCATTAATGTTTTCCTTTAGAATTCCCTTAACATTTTTCGAAATTCCTTGGCATTCACCCTAGATATCTTATTGTTCGGCGGGACTGCGGGTTATCTTATGTTTTCGGGTAAGCCTAACACACTTTTTATTCGTAATAATGTTGACCAATTTGGGTGATCTTTTTTGAACTTGAACTAATAATAATAACTATATTTCCTTCAACAGATTCCAAACACCTACCCTTAATAGAAAACGTGGCTTTCCCAAAACAAAATAACAATCTTTTAATTTTTCTTACTTTTACCAAAATCAATCTCTTTAAATGAAGTTTCTTCAATACGGACCAAAATGTTTAACATGGGTGAGCGCCAGAATGTAAATTGAGGTTATAATGGTGACTCCTAACACTAGACTTGCTTCAAGTTACATAATGAGACAAATTCTAATTCCCAATTCTTCCCCAAATCTTAGCGTTACCAAAATCGCGACAGCATCCTCTTATTAATTTCCTTATACTTGTATGCTTACGGGTCGCTATGTCGCAGTATTTTAATTTGGCCGTGTGCGCGGGAACTAATGCCATGAATGTATTTCATGGAAGGTAGGGTCCCTTTACTACTTTTCGGTACGCCGGATGTTACATATTTTCAGCTCTTGGCATCAACCACATCTTTTTCTTACGGCGTGATAAAAATACCCTAATTTGGCTATGGCCTTCTCGGCAATATAATTAAGTTTGACTTTGTGCATCATGCTGTCCTGAGTGCTTATATCGCATGTTTTCCGCAATCTAGGAACACTGTATTCACTTGAGCATTCCTCTCCCCCAATTTAAGAATTAAATGAGTAAACAAGCCCAAACATGATCTCTTTCCAAATCCGTGCTGACTTCGGTTTAGTATGTTGGCACATTTTCTGCATTGGAAGGATAACACATTACTGACAAAACTATGCTTTAAAAATTTAAAGATACTGGCGTAATTTCTCGAATCCTCCCATGTAACTGACAAGGGTTTAGATGGAAGACGGGGTTTTGCAGTCCCAATCATGAAACACCGAAATTTCTGACACAGAATCGAGGAATAGGCTTTCCCGGTAGGTTGCAATGTCTTTCGTAAATTTCACTTGTCTATTGGACAGAGGGTTTAGTGAAATTTACGCAATTGTCTTCGAGCTGAATCCAAGCGCAAAAGAGAAAGTTGTTGGAAGATGTGCAAAAAATTGTCAAAAAATGAACTCCAAATGACCTCCAACTTGGAAGAAATTATGAACTCTTCTCAAAAATGAAGTTTCAAATGTTGAAAATATCCCTCCTATTTACGTGTCTGCATACCTATCAATCTATTATTCAATTCATTATTCATTTCCTGTCGGAGTAGGCACAGCCAAAAAGAGGGCCAGGTGCTAGGATGCGAAAGGAAATTTCTCTTGCTAACTCCTCTCATACTATCCTATACCTGCATGCTTCTTATGGCTCCGTCACATTCGTACATTGCCTCAAACATGCTCTCCTGTTCCTGAGACTTCTAACAGTCCTTGACTTGAGAGGCTAAGACCACATTCACCCATGCTTTCTCGGTCCAATCCTTCCTCTCAAACTATTTACCCTTCTCTCGAATATCTGTTTAATGATTCGACTGCCATCTAGTCCGTCTACATGGCCCAAGCACACTTTCCTCGTTTTCTATTACCGACGCATTCATAAGCTGGCCCTAGACCACTTATCCCAAAACAATACCTTCACCTCCCTCCTTAAACGTAGCCGAGGCAAGTAAGTGCTGTGTCAGTTATGTACCATTACTATTGCTTAATTTTTTTACTCCTTATGGCTTCCACATACATTGCGCGCGAGAACGCGAGTACGAATGAGAGTCACTCAACATAGTCCATTGCTGTGGCACATCAGCGAGCGGGCAATTGGCGATGTGTGATCAGTCATACGGCTGACCGCTGAAGACGATTCCCGCCACGTAATAAGAAAAAAAAATTCCTAATGAGTTCTTTGTACAAGGTCACCGAGCATACTCCAGCCGTCATTATTATGAGGCCACTTATGGGTTTTCCCATTGATTAATTCCAAGTCGTTTTTAAATGGAAGATCTCAGGAACATGCACTTTTGAAAAACATATTTCAAGTTGGTCCGTTAAGACATACTACTCATTTGAATAAATGAGATCTCCACTGGCCTATAGCATATATTTGTGGCAAATGGATACGAATGTGGAATATTTTTCAGGGTAGCAACAGATGCTGATGCAACAAAATACCGATGTCGAAAAAAATGCGCCAACCCCAACAACTAATAATTTAGAAGTGTTCGATTTGGAGAAACCAAATTCTCGTCTTTAAACGAGGGAATTATATGTTTGGTACAGATAGTCGAAATGATTTTTAAAACTCCACTTATCGGGAGATGACTGTGCCAAAATAAATTTGTTTTTTAAATTGATAATCGGCATTATTGCACTGAATGAAATAAGTTTGTTAAACATAGTCCTGCGGGTCGCGGTGGTCTACTGGGTAGACGGTTCCCGGGCAAGGGAATCTTGCCCGGGAACTTTGAGCACCTGCAGCTCCACCCAAGCTAGTTGATTTTTCGGGTACCAGATCTTCCTGGGAAACCATAACCGGCACAGGGAAAGAAACTGGCCCCCCTACCCTGATGTGTGAATATTCACACGCCGTCGGGCTTGGTACATGGGTGAGCTCTACCAACACCTACTAAACCGACCTTCGGGTTGATTACTGTGTTTATGGTAAACATAGTCCTTTGGATTTTTAAAGTGACTTATAACTGATGTAATATCGCACCGTATCCCTTGTAATACCTTTACGCGAGGGCTATTGGTGTCACGGAACCAATTAGCCACGTAGATCAAACCAAATCGTTCATACACGACAGCAAGCCTTTAATTTGGCCGAATTCCGCTAGAGTGAAAGGTATCTTAGGTGAATTAAGATTATTGTCACTGCCAAAATGACTTTCGATCAGCTCCAAAATTTGCTACATACCAGACTACTAGAATTACAACAGTAGAAAATAATGAGAAAGTAATTGATTATTTGGCAAAAAAACCTAATGGTTATGGTCAGAATACCGTTAATTTTATGATTGTACGTATTGTCATTAAGGCAATTTTCTGAACATGAAGTTGCACAATTCGGTTTCTCTGGATCTGTTGCGTATATAATCACAAATTAGAATTTCTCCCGGAAAAATTCAAGATGATTTTTTTCGGGATATATTTACTTTCAATTTTCCGTTTTAAATTACTCATAAAGCAGACACATGGCGGTAACATCTCATAAGATAACAAATTTAAACACGGAGTTCACTAATAATTGATTATTTCATGCTTATAGAAAAAGCGTCTGGAGGCTATAAGATATATGCCACACCCTGTAGAGTACATGAAGTCTTGATACGGCTTATTTCAACAATATACAGGGCGCGGCAACATAACTTCATTTTTTGAAAGCGTTTTGAGTTAAAAAAAGAAGTTATGTTGCTGCACTTTGTACTTAATTGAATCATACCAATTCTGGAACTAATAGAGCAATTGGTAGAGGAACTAATAGAGTAAACTGTGGTTGTACTTTCCACTTCTTAACCCGAAAGGGTTCAAAATTGTCTCTCCACCATTGGTAGTCTCGGATTTTGTTCTAAAATACGAATGAAGTATCGATTGGCTATATCATTTTAATCATCAAAAAGAGGCTAAAATCGATTGCATGGGTGCTGACTGTAGTCCGACAGAAACTGATTACACTTTCACTCTGATTAAACAATAAACCATAACAATGTGTGCTAAATTTTACCAAGGAACTTAGAGTTCCACGTTGGGATGATTCCAGTTAAAAAAATTTACCGCTGAAAGAGACTTGAGTTTCGCTTCAGGCCAGATGCTGAGGACTTAACAGAAAGAGACGGAGGCGAGATTTATCAGGGTCCTAATTGCACCTTCTCACATCCACCTTTTCCATGGAATGGAGACCCACTTCGGGCCGGTAATATAGAGGCAATGAACCTGACCACCCTTCGGGTCAGTGGCCCTATCGCCTAGATGGAAACGATGACTCCAGTTAAGGTTGCCAATATCAGAGAAACCGAACAGCCGTTATAAGAGCCATTGGAACCCAGGAAACGTTTCATTCGGCTAAACCACAGACAACGCACGATTGAAAGCGACGTACATACGAGTCATAGCAGGGATTTTTCACTAGCACAAGTCCGTCAAGAGCTTACTGTATAATTGCACCTTTATAATCCCACGGCGAGCATGGAGAAAACGAGTTCAGTTCGTGTTGGTTAGCCTTTAATACTCATAAGTAATCAGAAAAAATTCCGGTTCTGCTTTTCCAAGTATCCATTTTATTAATTACATCTATGCATTTTCACACATAAAAGAACGATTACGCAGACAATGTCGAAAGTCTCTAAGGACATGGCGCAAACGTACATGTAAATAAAATCCGTAGCTATGTTCCCATTGAAGAAAATATGTATGTCTGGAGTAAATGCTTAACAGCAGAGGCATATATCGGTTCCTAAATTTGTTGAGGACTGTTAAACATTGAAAAAGGATGTTTTAATTTCATGCGTCAAAGCCGCGGAATTTTAAGTTACTTAAAACTTCCAAAAATTCTTCAATAATGACGCTAATGACGAATGGAAAATGATAGCGTATAAATCCATAATCTTTAAAAAAAATTAACACTTACATTTGAATCTATAATAGTTCAGTGTTCAAAACTTTAAAAAAAACTCGATTCTGACTTTCAGATTCGCTTTATTGCTCCGGTTATTTAACCTCACATTTATGATTAGTATAACTGCCAGATGATAATATTTACCTACAAGTGCCCCACTTCCTAGCCATTAAATATATTACTGTATCTTTGAATAAAATATTGGCAGGAATTTGAATAAAATATTTAATGGGTTCTTGAATCCTTGTCATTAAAAAAGAAAGACACGTGGTTGAAGGAAAATTTATTGCTTCGTGCAATATACTTCAAATTTTCAGTTCAATCCGATTTTATTTAGGAAGCCAAAGTACCACTGTATCATTATGTCATATATCCACATTTATTCTGTATTAAAATCCAAGGTCTCAGAAAAAAAAAACATTTTTTTTACTGTTCTATTTCCCTAGATAGTAATAAGCCATGAAGTCCCTCCCCTTCTCCGTAAATATTCATTTAACCGGAAACAATTTGCCCTCTAAAACCCGCGAAAAAGGAAATGTTTCCTCAAAGCTACCATGTATTCATGCGAATGAATATTTGCTCGCCATTAGGCGGGTTTTCGCGTTTGAATGTGTATGTATGTGTGTGTGTTTATGTGCGTGCGTGTGTGTATGTGTGTGTGTGTGTATATATATATATACACACACACACACACACACACACAAACACTGGAGGGTCTGAGTTCGATTCTTCAACTCCACCCAAACTACGTGATTTTTAGGGTACCAGATCTTCCTGAGAAACTATAATCGGCACAGGGAAAGAAACTGGGTCCCCTACCCTGATGTGTGAATTTCACACGCTGTCGGGTGCAGGAACGGTTAAACTCTACTAATGTTTACATATTATGCCTCATTAGCTTGTATGATTAATGCACTCATATTACTGGAGCGTCCAAACTCATCTAGTAGGCGCCTACATTCCTCATATTTAGCGAAGACGCCATCTTTGTGTCCAAACTCGTTAGGCAGCAAGAGGGCAGACATTTTTGAACCTATTTCGACCCTTGGATATAGGATACAATAAGGGTATCCTCAATACGTCATATTGCCACCCCATAGGTCCACGCATTACAAGCGTGGCAACCAGCAGAAGAATAACTGCCTTGGCGGGAATCTTTATCAGGTAGATACCTTGCAACCTACCGCTAGGGTGTGTGGCAGGGGTGAATACACACCAGACTAATTTTGACCCAAATATGAGCCTAACGCGGGCTGACTATGTTATTCTGATTTCTTATCGTTCGTGGAAAAAATGACATCTTAAATCTATCTGCTCTAGACTTGATCTCTCTAATTTTATTGACATGATCTCTCCTACCGTAGTACGATGGGGCTAATAATATATTGTCAACATTATCGCTGAAAAAATATTCCAATTTATGAAAGAGATTTATTCTGTAATTTGACCTTGTCTCCGACTTTTTCAAAGTTTCACAGGAGACGAAATTTTAATTCCAGAGGATGACTCCAAAACCATACAACAATCTTCGCAAAGGAAAGCCTCGTCTTCACCTGGGCGGAAGAATAATTGATAAATCAAATGTACCACCAAGGGCTGACTGGTAAATATGTATAACGTATTACATACTTAACACGCTAGAAGCCCCCAATACCTTCCTTTAACAAATTAATTTCCCTGGGATCAATGTTAATGTTAATTTTCCCTCATATCATTCCTGTTCATTAAAACATGTACTTTGATAAACAGATGCAATCACCTGGTCTAGATTTTATTAAAGTTTTATGAAAATATTCCGAATTCCTTGCATAATTACACATTTGATATTTGCTATCCTAATAGACAAACTGCCACGCATGCACATGTCGACTAACAAGGCTGTGTGTATGAACCAGTAGTATTTTCTCCTAATGTGGAATAATCAATTGTTTTAAGAATGAAAATTAAAAGAAGTCAACCATAGAATGAGATGTCCACAGCAAAAATCTGGATATAGTCGGAAACGATTAAAGCTACCGATATGGAGATACTTCACTAATAACTGAATAGGACGTATCCAAACATGTTAATGTTCAATTTAGTCAAGATGCGACTAGCGCTTCGGAGAGGAACGTCATTACACCGCAGGGACCCCGTGGAGCCAGCATCCGCCGGGTACGGCACCACGGGAGCCTGAGCGCAGGAGGGAAATCACGGCGGGACGGAGAGGGCAGGGAGTCATTATAACATCCTCAGTCTCCCACCAATACCAGTATCATGAGGAATAACCGCCACCACAAACTGTTTTTCTTGAATGAACAAACTACGACCTGGAATTCCTTGAGCAGCCGCAACTGAAATTTCGGCGGGCAATTCAACCCTAAGCCTTTCTAACACAATGAATAAATTCTCCCAAATTTCGCAATCTGCCACCAATACAATGAAAAAAATATCCTCTGAAGCCAATTCGATGGCCAAGAGTGGACGGAGGTAAGTCTAAGGAAGTTCATCTCCATTGATGGTTTTACCACATGTGACTACAGCCATCTTGACAGTTCACACTCGAATACCTGATTCAGAGAATTGTGAACTCCCGTTCGAGATGGTACTATGACTTATTTCACATATTTGCTGGAGCATGGGATCCTCAAGAAGTTGTATTAATTGCTGAATTGGATCGCGTGTAGCTTAAAGAAGCTAGATTGGTAAAACGCTATCATAAAAAAAGACCATGTCAATAAAATTAGGGAGATCAAGCCTAGAACAGATAGATTTAAGATGTCATTTTTTCCACGAACGATAAGAAATCAGAATAACATAGTCAGCCCGCGGTAGGGTCATATTTGGGACAAAATTAGTCTGGTATGTATTCGCCTCCTGCCACACACCCTAGCGGTAGCTGACAGAACACTAAAAATACTTTTAAAATACTAATACATTTCCACAAGAGTTGGAGAGAGGAGGTAATTTCGAGGTCCCGGCAAATCGTTATATACGTTATTCGTAGACATGAACTTAACTAAACACCCAGACAGACGGAACGTGTCCGTCATCAGGGGTCTCTGCCCCTAGTACACCCTAGAGAGTGATAGACCCTTCGATCCCTCAGCCGATACAGGGGTGCCCGAATGTAACATTCTGACATTGTGCTACCATTGGTCTACTTTCATTTTCAGGCGTAACTTATTCATTTTCCTTTTTTGTCTTTCTCTATAGTTACCCTTTTATTACCGTTTTACGACTTATATTTACTGAGTTGTGCCACATGTGAAAGCATAGATGATCTTTCCTAGAAATGACCATTACCATGGCAATAAATGAAAGTTATCTTAGATTGAAAATCATTCAGAGGATTACAAATTTTTGCAGGCGGGAGAGGCAAGAACACCGGACTAGTGTGGCGGGAAAGACCCAACGGACACGCTTGGAGCCAAGGTCTCAACGCTACTCACGAGGGGCCCCTAGGGAAAAAGTGGGTGAACTTTTTACAAATTTAGACGCAAAAATATCGGCTTGCTGGAATCGTGGCATGGGAAAAGTCAATGTGGTTTTATTCCACTATGCTGCCAAATGTGCGCAAAACTGGACACCTTGTGAATTATGCCCTTGAACTATGGTCTTGGACGGTGGGATTACGTAATAAGTTAAAGTATGTGCATAAATTATATGTCAACGACATTAAACGACAAAAGAAAGAATTCCAGTTAATAATAAAGGAGAAGAGTCCAAGGACAGACCTCTAAAATGTTTGAAAACAAGAGCTGGCACTAATCCCATCTGTTGCAAGTTAAAGAGGAACATGTAAAAAATAAAAAAAGAAGCTTACTACTGACTTTAAATAACAGCAGCACACGAAACCGAAGAACAGCTTAAACGTTCGTCAACACTACTTGGAAGTTCCGAAGAATCGTGAGTTGTTCAAAAAGGTATCAATTGACAATTTAACTATAATCAGATAGCTAAAAGCATTGATGTTCATTTACTTATTCAATGACAAATAGCGAATTAATATTAATTTAGTACAAAATTCGGCTTATAAAATAATTTGAATTAGTCTTAGGGAAAAAATGAATTGCATGCATATAGGTTGCGATGCGATTACATTTAGATCATAAATACACGAGAATAAATATCAGAAAAAAAATATGTCCAGGTGTTGAGAGCTGGGATCCCTAAGTACTTCAACCCCATGCGTTGATTCTCTTCAACAAATAAAGAATAAATGTTAGTTCTTTGGGTATAATCGTTGTTTACTCCTTTCAACATTGTTCATGGAATCAGGTTACAGAAAACAAAAAATTAAGCTGTACGACGGAACAAGTGGATTGATTGAATAGTCCGTAAAGGTCTATTTAATAAGTAAGAGCACGGAGAAATGAGGGTGCAGCCAATTGTGAAAGATTGACAGCAGAACAAATTTACCATAATCAATTATTTCATTTCGCTTCACGCCCGGCAGAGGCGATTTCGAAAACCTTTTTGAGGAAAAAAAATATTTTGTGATCAAGCTGATGCACAAAGCTACACTTTCTGCAAACTTAAAAAAGTGCGTAGTGATGAATTCTTGGAAGGAAGAGCAATTCCCTCCCGAATTCTAACTGCATCAGAAACAACGAATTGGAATGTGTAGACTATTAAATAATTGGGCATTACCCTCACCCACGACCTCGCCTTGGTAAAATATATAAGGGGAATGTGGCGCGTAGAGGAGCTAGATTTGAAAAACATTATTATGAGAAACTGAGTAGCGTATCCAAATTATTAGAGGATCTACGTCGGGAATCACTCACATTTGAACCATATATTAAATCTCTTGCATAAATTGGAAGCATATCTCTCTACCATTGATGTTGAAAATGTATTATTAACCCCATCGTACATCAGTATGAGGGATCATATCAATAAAATTAGAGAGATTAGGTGTAGAACAGATAGACAAAATGTGTCATATACATTGATTTACGACGTCATGATGCGAGCACAGTTTTTCAAATAACCTTTTACAAATCTAGCGACTCAACGGTGAACGCGATCTAATTCGGTAACGAAATCAACTTCACGAAGATCCCATATGCTAGCAGGATATTCTAAACGAGGCCTAACTAGTGTAAGATAACAATTCTCTGTAACATTTTTTCCAATAAGAATATCCCTTGTATTCTCCTAATTTGTTGTTAGCTTGTCCACAAATTCGTCGCACATATTTCACCCTGGAAAGGTCGTGAATGAGGTTGACGCGTAAGTATTTAATCGAGTCTACCCTCTATACTTTTCTATTTCTCGTAGTTGTGTTCCCGATGCAGTAAGCGTTCGAGAGATAATTTCTCGTTTTTCAAAAATTCATCACTACGTATTACTACGTAATTCAGCAAGTACACGTTTTACAAGTAAAACAGAGACAACTCATTTTAAAAAAGGCCAAAAATTTAAGATCATGTGCTTAGGGTGTGACTTGCAGAGTCACAATCTACAATTCCGCGCGATAACTCAATTTAATGCATGTGTGGTGGGGTGAGAGGCCCTATTTACTTCCTTTTTTATATTTGTCATTCGATGGTCTCCATTAGTAAAGTTTAAAATCCCCTTTTATCCATATGCAGGTGCACACCGGGATTGAGACGATGAGCAGACTCGATGCAGTTCCAATTAAAGCAAGGAATTCGTTACATAACATTCAACGGAGGATAAGAATTCGAACAGTTGCCGCCATTTTGGGTTGATACACAAAAGTAAGATATACACAATAAAAGGCTGATCAAAAACTTGCTTATATTTAATTGCACAATGGTAGATGTAAGGACCACTTTCAATCGCACAACTATTCCATTTAAGAGCAGCAATTACAATGAGTTTAGGTAAGCCCATTATGTCATATTCGAGAGGTCACTACAAGAAAATGTTTATTAAGCCTCAATTAGGGTCCTCGTTTAATATATTCCAGTCCAGTACTTCCTCGAACATATTTTTTACTAGAAACTTTATCATCTCCCGCGTGTTTGATTTCAAAGTTAATTTCATACCGATATTATTCGCAAGAAACATCCGTGCTGATGGGTTACATTATAGGCTATCATTTTTCATACATACAGCGTGTGTGTGTGTGTGTGTGTGTGTATATATATATATATATATATATATATATATATATATATATATATATACGCAAACGAACGCTCTTCACCGGCGGCACAAGTATAAAAAAGTATCAGTAACGATTTGTTCCTGCCGTGTGTCTTTCCGAACAGAGTAAATACTTTTATGAAAAGATGTAACAATTTATATTATAAATTCTATTTTTTCAGGCTTCACTTTGTGGGAGTATTTAATATCCATGCTAAAAAGAAAATACTTGTACCTTTCCACAGATTTTTATTGCATGGTAAAACACGTTGTACCATATAATAAGTATCTGAGGAAAAGTACATGTCTTTCTTTTTATTGTGGAAATTTATATAATAATTTGATTGATGTGTAAAATTGTACGTAACAGCTTAGTTTTGATTTTTTTTTATTGATTGGGAAACTGATGTTGATGAGACGGGGACTTTATTTTTTCATGTTAGAGATTGATGCTTGGAAGTTTCCTTTAAGTGTATGTTTTTCTAACTGATTTTATTTATCATCTTTTGCGATATTGATTGGATATCTCAATTGCCACGTTATTTTTCCAAGCCAAGTTTGATTGTAATACTTAGGACTTTGTGTGCCACTTGACATTGTCTATTTGCACGTGTGAGTTTTAATAATAATAATAAAAGTCCTGAATTCATACTGTCGGTTAAGTGTTCCCTTGATCGCAGATGGCATTGATAAGATGACAGTGCATACCATTGCCGCAGAAAATTTGGCGACACAAAAAATCTGCGATAAAGTTTTCCCGAAGGTTTTGGACGACCAAAATCAGTGTTGAGTGTCTGCTTGCAAAGACTTTCTACAACGTGAAGCGACGATTTCCCAACCCCCTTACAACCCAGACTTGAGACCAGCAGACTATTTCCTATTCCCAAAAGTGAAATCCTCCCGTAAAGGACACCACCATGGGACCCTAAATACCGTCAAAGAACCTTCCACGCGTACCCTAAAGGACCTTCCGGAATCCACCTACCAGCGAACCTTCGAGTAGTGGAAAAGCCGGTGACAAAAGTGTGTAGACGCTCAAGGGATGTACTTCGAAGAATTTTGACACCTTATTACAATAACTAAAATAAATCTATCTTTCCGTAATTTTCCCGACACTTTTGTATATTGTACAGTGCACCACACATCTACATATTAGGATTAATAACCACCGTGCTTCACGCAAGAATTCTTCCCTGATCTTCCCCGATAACAAAGTACCCCCCCCCCCGAACATAACACTTCTTTTTATAAATGCTATAGTGTCTATATTTTAGCATCCCTCCCACCCTCCACTCAAACTCAAAACAATATAACAGGCATACATCTGGCTCTTCGATTCCTGGAGTGAGCTAGAAATCAATATCAGACAATTACCCAAACCTCCAGATATTTTCATTCCCTCTCCGCACCCAAAACCTTCCATATCAATCCCACACCTTCAAACCTTTCCCTTCGCCCTTCCATCCAGCGTCCTCATCCTCTGGAAACCGTCTTCCGAGTGTCTTCATTCCCCAAAGTAAGGTAGTTTGGCCACCGCAAATTTGGAATACGTTCCGAGTTTCATTTGTATGTATTTCTCTTGAGTTTTTGTGGGCTGGCGCTGTCTCGCTTCTCCGTTTAAATTATATATATTTTGGTTAAGGTAAGTTTATGACACTCGTTAAGCAAACAGTATCACCAGTGAAGGAATACAAAATCGACGTTGAACATTGATCATCCGAATGATAGTGGCGGCGAATTCGACAGAAAAAGCCAATGGTAGATATATACTGTTTGAGGTTTAGATTTACTCGCATAACAATACTTTGTATTGAGGCACACACCTTTCCTTCTCTAACTTAAGGGTTTTCACATACGCTCCATTCTTTTCAGATGACCTTTAAAGGGTTACGACTGTGCGCCTTAAACATCCACATCCCCCCATGCGCTTTCTGTCATTCATGCAATTCCAAATCATGGTGAGGGCATTTACTCCCTTACATCGCCATACCATGTTTTGCATGCCTATTGATCCACTAGCTTCCAAAATAAAATAGTGGGTACGTGTTTTGTTCAACACATTAGTAACTCCATATTTGCGTTTATCCTTTAAAAACTAACACTAAAAAAATGCCAACAATATTCATTAACTTGCCATCTAAATATTACATTCCATAGTGAAGATAGGCGCATGTCATTTACACATCTGGTGTATTGAGCGGTAGAGGAATGTTGAAGAAGGTAATAGAGGGGAGAATGTTGGGAAAGCGAGGAAAGGGCAGGAACAGGATAGGGATGTTGGACGAGATGAAGGGAGGAAGGAAGTACACAGAGATGAAGAGGAACCTGATGTAGATTAGGTTGCTGGACTGGGCTTTTTTTGGAGTTACAAAATGTTTATTTGATAGTTGTGTCCATCCAAAAATCTAACCTAACTGGTAGATTACCTAATAATAATATCTAATGCACAACGCTCAGTAACAATGCCATGAAGAAATATTACTATCTCTCCGTGTGGCCTTTAAAAATTTGAAGTTCCAGACGAAAAAAATTATTGCAGCAGTCATTTGCAAACATCACTCATTAAAAACCTCCCAGACTGTCGATTTCGGCAAAAACGTAATCAGTGATTTTACTTGAGAAGATATTAATTATTGACTTTCTTTGCCTAAATACATTTTTTTTCACGAAAGCAATCCTCTACTTTCACGTACACGAAGTAATATTTCTGTTCAGTTTTCGCTGCATTCTCGAAGTTTTCATGTTGAAGGCAATAGCTTAGAATGTCATATGGTAAGAGTAACATCTTTAATTATTGTGACTTTCATGAAAAAGTTACTTGGTTTCTTAAAAACGCTGCTTTCAAATGTTTATGTGTATGATGATATGAAGTATTAACTACTGATCTAGACACAGTTGAAACTATCTGAACGCGTACGCCCGCGTCTCTCATCTTGTTTAAAAAACAATAGGTTTATTTTAATGGAAATGGAGAAAAAATGTCAATACACCGAATAGGCAAAAATGGTTTTTACTGTTTATAGAATGGTCCTCCAATAGATTCGGAGCAATAAGCAGATCATTGAGCAACGTGAGGGTTATTTGAATTTATTTTTTCTATACCATGGACTGTTAAAAAATTATTTGGAAACAAAATGGTAGCTATACTCGCTTTTGTTCATCATTAGTTTATTTCATATCCATAGTCAAACTTGCGCCACATTAACCTTACAAGGATTCTGGCCTTGAACATGAATTCCTGAAGACAATGGACGGTAAATGTACCAAATGAACTCTTGTGATACCAGGAATGTATTCCAGTCAGACCTATTTTGACGTTGGTATTCCTCTGAAAGACGTAGTCCTGAACATCTACACCCATTCGAATACTTTTAAAAAGCTCACTCAAATAGTATCAGATATGCGAACGTATTGAACACACTCGAAACAGTTCATTAAAACGGTGAGTCATTACACCTCCCCCAATATTAGAACCAATGCCATGATTCGCAAAATAACCACACGAATTAATCATGGGTTGGAAGGAAATTCAACTGCGAATTAATTCAATAAAAGGTCTCAAATATGCCTCACTTCTTTAAAGTGACAAAATCAAACACAGCCGCACCCAATATTAACCCAAAGGTTGAGGGTTCACCAATCAGTTCCGATATGGATTTCGGGGAAATGCAGGCAACGTTGCTTTTTATTTAATCCCTACGAAAATGAAGTAATCGAAGAGGGAGCCGGGGGGTTTGATAATATACACGACTGCAACAAGTGGAGAAAACGGGCCAACACGAAGAATGTTAGCCAGGAGGCGTAAGGTCTACGAAACCTGTTGCTGGAACAACAGGTTTCTTCCAGCCATGTCTAAAACCAAGAATTCTTCTACTTCAACTCAACTTTAAACAATTTTTAACGAAGTTATCATATTAATTTTTTTAATTGTGGATTAATACAGTTGTATGCGCCAGTATCCAAATGTTGAAATAACGCCGAAGGCCGTGAACTTCTTCCGCCCAAAATCACGGTCACATTTATTTCCGCATACTTGCGTTCGAGTTCTATTCGGAAGGCCAAAATTGTACGAAACTCGAGCGTATCGCAACTCAATACACAATAACATTGTAACATAAGATACGCTTTTTACGTTTAAAAATCAATATAACAAAGGAAATCAGCACACGAGTAAAAATCCCTAAATCATTCTGCGACGAATATAGCCCTTGCTCTATCTTGTACTTCAACTGCGACATCACTCAAACAGCACTCTCGACGGGATTCGAAGCTTTTGGTTACTCAACAGTGCGGCTTTAAATGATTGTCATCAAACAATGCTGACACGTTTTTCATGTCCTGCACTCAGAATATGAGACTGAATCATCGCTGTGCTTCGGGGGAACGTCGGGAGTTACCGCATAGCACTACGACGACTATTCAGTTCCGTTCCCTATTTTGGATAGGATATAATTTTTTCCTTCACTCTTTTGTGAGAGGTGGTCTCAACAGTCCTTCCCGCCTTTCCTCTCTCTCCCTTGCTTTCGCTCTCTCTCTCTCTCAAGGTAACAGAACGCCATATGACTTCATTGCCGGGGGGAGGGGGATTGAAGAAGTAGGCACATGGCAGAGGGAGCTTTCCGCTTCCCTCCTTTCCCGATTGGACAACAGATCTCACCCGATGTGATGCTCGAAAGAAGGCGACGTGATAGAATAACAAAACCAAGGGGCAGAACGAAATGAATAAGTTACCAAGGGCTGGTGACTCGACCGTACTTTTGTAACGATGCACACCTTGCGTACATATTGTAGTCTAGTCGTGCCGATAATAGATACACACAGCACTAATAATAAATGCAATTATTCTACAGAAAACTAATTTTTCTTCATCTATTGGCGGGGTTTACTCTCGACTGCCACTTATGCAACAAAAAGGTTAAAGATGTGAATTTTACGTTGCATTGTAAAGGCGTTATCCATTTGTGAAAAAATCCAAACATGATTATTTGCATTCAAAGTTTCCATTAAGCTAAATTATGGTTAGTGTAACAAATTATGTAAATTTACGATGGGAAGTGGGCGTTGGCTTCCATTGTATCACGTGAAAGCTGGCCTTGTTTCGGCGAAGATTCCATATCATTACTGTAATAGTCATGCCGTAATCATTTAACTTGCTAAGGGTTAAAATTTAGTAGTGCCACAATATCACCTGAACATTGAACGGATGATCATAAGGTATAAAAAAATACCACATATTTGCTAATATACATCCTACAAATCGTAATTTACTTCATTTGGCAGGCACGTTTATGGGTTTCAATAGTTACAACGATCGAACTCATATCCTAGCTCAGGCAATGTTTACTAACATGAAAACCAAAATATGGCATGACGAATGTTGAAAAAATAATACCCTAACCGATCTCCTAGTATCTCCAATTAAACGCTCGTGTTGTCAATACGACCAATGTCGATAGACCTCTCACAAATAATTAGCAATGTTTATCGAGCATCGGAATTTAACACAGCAAACCATTCAACAACTTTCTGATGAAAATCGTGGCCAAAGTACATGAGAATATACTCTAAAATTAACAGAATTACTATACAATCACAGAATTCACAATTTGCAAAGTCTATAGGGAACGAATGTCGACGCTTGGGAACCAATCATTGTATTTATACAGAGGGCCAACATCGTGGGAATTATTTTTTCTTAGCCAAATCAAAATATGTAAATTAACTAATTACCTTGACTTCCTTTAATGTCACACGAAGGTACGGTGAACTTCAAATAACAGGACTTGCTGCTTGACAGACAACGGATGCCGGTAACACGCGGAATCACCCCACTGCTCGACTACTTGACCACCAGCCGGCATCCGCCACCATCACTTCGCACATGCGCCGCTCTCTCAAAACTGTAGGATCGATAGGCTACGCCAGCAACACCTATCGTTTTTTTTCAACACCACCAGCAGCAACAGGACGGAAAGGCGGGATTTCAGTATTCGTAGTAAATCGGGAGTTGACCGAGAACTAACCTCATTTGCACAGGATTTCAGTCTGAGAGTGGCTCCATGCATTCACTTTGATAATTGATTGGTAATTACTACACTTATTTCCAAGTGCTAAAACACCAGTTGAGTGGCATCACAGGAAATTATATTTAGTCTGCAAAAGTGTGATATAAAGGTTGGATTACATGGAACCTACTATATTTACGCTATCTAATTTGGATTTTGATTGGCGCATAAAAAAGAATGAATACTTCACTGATACTCACTAATCCTCTGTAATGCTACTAGGGTTTAAAATTGACTAAGATTTCCCTGAATTGTCATACAACAGTATTTACCAAATCAGGAGATTTAAAAATGTGTTCCTGAGGAGCATTCCCACTTTGATGTTGCTCTGCTTATACTTTGTCAGAGTTACTTAAGCAATAACCAAAAGCTTTGGGGAAATGCAAGATACACAAAATTACTGTGAATGATAGAATGCAAGCAGTTAGGTTCATAACCAGCTCTAACCACCAAGAACTTGTACAATTCCTTATATGCAACATACATAAATACCAGGATAGAATATGCAAAAACATATGCAGGGAAACTACAATAAGAAAGTATATTTTAGTAAGTTTTTTTTTCTTCTAGATTACAGACATCATCTTATCAATACAAGTGCTCTTTATAACTCTTAATTTATATAGTCCATTATAAAGCATATTTTATTTATAATTGCTACAAATTGTTGTAATTTATTGCTTAGTAAGCTGTTTGTTAGTCAGATCAAAGCATAATATTCTATTGCAAACTATAGTCAATGTTATTTAATTCCTATATCGGGAAGTAAATGTTTTGCTTTTTATGTATAGTTGAAATTTAAATTGGATATATAGAATGGTCCATTGCTTCTTTTCCTAATGAAGTAATGAAAAACACAACAATACATATAAACCATAAACACAGTAATCAACCTGAAGGTCGGTTTAGTAGGTGTTGGTAGAGCTCACCCATGTACCAAGCCCAACAGCGTGTGAATATTCACACATCAGGGTAGGGGGGCCAGTTCCTTTCCCTGTACCGGTTATGGTTTCCCAGGAAGATCTGGTACCCGAAAAATCAACTAGCTTGGGTGGAGCTGCAGGTGCCCTGAGCCTTGCCCGGGCCGGGAATCGAACCCGGGACCCTCCGGTCAGTAGTCCAACGCTCTACAACAATACATATAACATACTGAAAATATCTCGAATTAATTTAGCACTTTTATGTGTACAGCAGTAATATTAGTATGTTTTAAAGTTATTAATAAGATAAAATTCAGTCAGATATTTTTTCATGGGCAATCAAGGTGTACCAGTTAGTAATGTATGTACAAACACTTTTAAATGATAAATTTCGATTAATATCTAAATCCATACAATCACATAGATCATCTATACCATAGATTACATATTCTCTCCCACACTTTTCAACAAACCAAAGGATAAAATTAGGAACCATTATTTTTCCTTCATATATACTTTCTTCGTGGGTAAACTGAAAAAGCTAAGTTCTTCACATCCACACACAACTAGCACAACAAATGAGATCTTGCAATGGCTTTTCACTGAATCTCATTTAGGGTGGATTATTTTCCCAATCCCAAAATTATTACTCCATTAACTTCTCTTTTACCTCTTCATCTGAAATAACCATTGTGGACTAATTTCATTTATATGCTTCATACTTTCAGGCTTTACTTCATGGAATTGTTTGATGTCCAAAAAGAGTTTGTAATTTTCCACAGTACAACGCGTTTCACTGACTTGTGGCATTATCAGCTACAAGTAACCCACTCAGCTGTTGAATATATACCCATCAGAGGAGAGGGGGGGAAGTTGAAGGTGGAGGTAGGTTTGCTAAGACTTCAAAGTTGTGAGGCTTTTTCGGTTAAAGTAGGAAGAGGTGATGGCACCTTGGTTATGACTAAGCATTGGGTCTGGTCCTGATTTATTGGGGGAGCTAGGAACAGATGGCTACTTAGAACCATTGGATTTGTCTACCCTCAGGGAGAGGGGTGACTGTGTAGGGTTGGTGGATTTTTCGGAAGTGAAAGTAGGTGGTCAAGGAAAGAGAACACAAAACAGAAGAACAGTGTTGTTTTGGTCATGATTTTTCATACGGTCTGGTCTTGGCATTGATACAACCGAGTATGTTGAACTGTTGGGTTTTTTTATACCCTTGACGTCAATTTTTCAGAAAAGATAGGAGAGGAATGTGCATATAACTGCTTATGCCTTGCATTGCGATCTACCAAGTGCCTTTGAATCTCGATTAGCTCTAGAGCGTCCATTTTCAACCCTTAGTGAGGACATGTAGTATTTCTCTGACAAAATTTCTGGGACAAAATGTATGCACACACATGTATATATATCGCTAGTAAACAAAAACACAGAAAAATGAAACTTGCCTATTCCAAAGTTTTGGTGGTTGAACTGCCTTTGCTGGGGGGGTGACCAACAGCTAAGTTCATTTGCACAATTAGGGATGGGTGGGAAAGGAAGGATGGAGAGAAACCCAGTGTCGGCATTAGTCTACTCTTGTCGAAAGTTGCTAAGGGGTCCGCAGTTTAATGTCCCATCCAACGGCCATCGTACTCACACAAAGTACTCTCCACTAAGCACCTCAAGTAGGGATCAGAATACCACTGAAAATATTTGTTGTCTCCAGGATTTGAACCCGGGCCTTTGCGGTGGGAAGCCTGTATGTTAGCCGCCGGACCATCCCAATCCCCATCTCTATCCTCTAGTGAAAGAAGGAACTAAAAAGAAGGTTTCAAGAGGAGGGGATGAGAATGCTGGATGGAAGGCAAAGGCAGGGAAAAGGTTTGGGGGGGAGAATGAGGAAGGGAACCTTTCGAAGTATGGGATTGATGTGGAAATATTGAAGGTTTTGCAAGTGGAGGGGGGATGAAAATATCTAAAGATTGGGCAATTAGTGTCTTATATTGATTCCTGGCTCATTCCAGGAATCAAGGAGCCAGATATATGCCTGTTCTATTGTTTTGAGTTTGAGTAGAATCCCAAAGAGTCAAAGAGTGGGAATGATGCTAGGACAGAGACACTATAGCATTGCAGATAGCGATATTACCTTGGTCACCATTGATGCCACATCCCTTTATACATCTATTCCCCACTTAGAAGGTCTCCAACATTACCTCTCACAAATACATAGCACTAAATTTCTCCTCAGCCTTTCTGACTTCATCCTTACCTTTATTTCGTCCTCCTTTAATATTAAATAACATCTACTTGTAGATCAAGGGTTGGGCTATGGGTAGCAGGTTCAGCCCTTCGTATACAAACCTCTTTCTTAGTCTTGCAGAGAAATAATTCCCATTAAAATAACCCCTGCAACTTTTGTTGTAGCTCAGATAAATTGTTTCTTTAGCCTTCTTTAGCCACATGGTACCAAATCCCTGAAAACCTTCATTTTTGACTTCAATGCTTCATCCTCTGTTTCCTTTACCTCTACCTTTTAGTCCTCCCAAATCACTTTCTTAGATGTAAACATAGCATTAACAGACAAAACATTCCACACTTCTATACATGAACCGATGAAACATAAAACCGATGAACAAACAACAATACTTTCACTGCAATGAATACAAATTACCCAAAGCCGTACTCTTGGAGTGTACCAAGTGTGCCAAGAGTACGGCTTTGGGTAATTTGTATTCATTGCATTCATTCGGCCGTAGTACGTTCCCTTTTGCTTTAATACTTTCACTATTACAGTTGTAACCCATATCACAACTAAAGCTCTGCTCCTTAATCCCTTTCCACACAAGGACACAGAATCTGCAATCATTCCAACTCCCTGGATAAATTCATCCCAAACTTACAACATTCCTTCTTCCAAAGAGGTTATCCTGAATCCCTTCTAAGAATAAGAATCCGAATACATGCTTAAACTACCAAACTTTACTCCAACCTATAAACCCACCCCTTTTCAATTTGTATCATCTACTTCCCTAACATAGAGTATCTTAGATCCATCCTAAAAACCTATACCCTTATCCTCCAGAACCACAACTCCACCACCAATCTTTTTCCCAAATGTCCCTCTGTTACTTTCAAATGCCCCACTAACTTATAAAATCTTCTCAAATCAACCAATCCACTCATTAAATCCCCTCACATCACAAAGCCACTCCCATGCCCTGTAATAAACATAGATGCAAAACATGTCCTATGAGGGTAACCCCAAAAGTAAGGTCACCAATTTTTGTAGAAATAGAAAAAATCATTTATTTTCTATGATATATACATCATTTTAAAGATTGATCAATTATTATGCATTTTTGTAAACGCTGTGACATACAGACAGGGAGCTCCCATTGCATGTTTCTACCAAGTGTGAAGTTCGCACAGTTATTTGGTTTTTGAATGCAAAAGGGGTTAAACCACTTGAAATTCATCGCCAATTGATGGAAGTGTAAGGGCAATCGAGCAAATGATGTCAAAATGTTCGCAAGTGGTGTAGAGAGTTTACATCATGTCGTACTGAAATTCATGATGATTAAAGGAGCTGGAGATTGTCAATTTCTGACAAGACTGTCGCAAAGGTTGAGGAAACCATGCATAATGATTCACAGATCACGCTGGATAGACTCTGCATTTTGGTTCCTGATGTTTCTTGAAGCACCATCCACAGGATTTTAATGGAAAAGTTGCAATATTGGAAGGTGTGTGCAAGATGGGTGCCACGAATGCTGACTGAAGACCACAAACGGCAATGAGTTGATTCTTAACATGAATTTCTTCGCCGCTATGCAGATGAAAAGAATAAATTTTTGAACTCGATTGTCATGGGTGATGAAACCAAACGACTTTCACCTGTTTCCTAAGTTGAAAGGACATTTGGCCGGGAGGCAATTCAGCTCTGATGAAGAGGTGAAAGATGAAGTTCAATGTTTCCTCAAGGACATGGCGGCAAGCTGGTACGACATGGGCATACAAAAACTAACACAGCATTTACAAAAATGCATCGACCGAAATAGCGATGATGTAGAAAAATAGATAATTGATCAATCTTTAAAACGATGTATATATCATAGAAAATAAATGGTTTTTCTATTTCTACAAAAACTGGAGACCTTACTTTTGGGGTTACCCTCGTATTTTTAAAACCTGAATCCCATCCTTCAATCACCCACTTTCTAACCCTCTCCCATCAATTCCCTACTCCTCATGCACCTCCAGTAATATAGTTTACCTTCTGAGGTGCCTACTATGCCCTGCCTTCTACATTGGACAGTGCAGCACACCCCAAAATATTAGGATCAATAACCACCGTGCCTCATGCAAGAATTCTTCCCTGATTGGGATGCTCCCAATTCCAAAGGACATCTCCAAACATAACACTCCCTTTGATAAATGCAATAGTGTCTCCACTCTAGCATCCTTCCCACCCTCCATTCAAACTCAAAACAATAGAAAAGGCATACACCTGCCTCCTTGATTCCTGGAATGAGGCAGGAATCAATAGCAGACACTAATTTGTATGTTTTTCTGTTTATATATATTGACAAATCTGATTCTGTGGTATGAAGTAATCAGATTTACAGATGATCAAGCTTTAGTTTGTCAGGCAGCCAAGGGGTTACAAACTCTGCATCGAAGAAAACAAGAGTGCATCGAAAAATCAGAGCGATAGATATGGGATGAGAATAAATGTAAATAAAACAAAGGTTATGCAGCTTTCTAGGAAGAGGTAAGCCAAGCTAAATGTTAAAATAGGAAGGCAAACACTGGAGTGGTGGTTGCCAGCCCCGGTGGCAGTGGGGTAATGTCCTCACCTGCCAGCCCAAAAGTTATGATTCAATTCCAGCCTGTGTGTATTCCCTCCACCTCGGGCTTGGGTGTTTGTAATTATGCCCATTGTTATAGTAATCATTGTTAATAGTCCAATGAAAAGGCCAAAAATTGCTCTTTTTTAGATTAATGCTAAATAAGTAAATAAAATGCATAGCGCAGGTAGAACAGTTTACCAATCTCGGTAGTGTATTTGACCAAAATAGTCAATGTGGTAGAGCCATAAGTAGAAGAATTGCATTGGGCAAAGAAGCTTTCACAGGGAGGAGGGAGTTGATGTCAGGGACTTTGAGTAAGGATGTTCAGAAAATGCTGGTCAAAACCTTGAAAGGGATCTTAGTTTTGTACAGCTTGGAACCACGGTCATTGAAGCAGGATGATAGGTATAGATTGGTGGCTTTCGAAATATGGGTGTGAAGAAGGATGAAAAAGGTGGAGTGGATTGAAAAGAAAACAAATTCATAAGCACTAGAAAAAGTGGGGCTGATGAGGGAGAAATCCAAAGGAGGGAGGAAAGATGGATGGAATGCAATTTGATTGGTGATGGGATGTTAAAGACTGATATAGAGGGGAGAGTGTTAGGCAAGCAAGGAAAGGATAGGCATATTGGAGAGAATGAAGGGAGGAAGTAAGTCCACTTTGTTGGAAGTCTGAGAGGATCATGAAAATACAATTAGGTACACATACCATCATACATGGTCTGTCCCACAAATATAAGAAATCATTCAGGGCAAATAATTATTGCAGATCAAAGCACAATGCACCATTTTGGGACAGACCCTGTATAAGCTCATGAACAAAATTCTAGTCATAATCAGTTGAAGCTTTTATCAAGATCCAATCATGGTATAAGTTGTATTCATTCAAACATTCAAAAGCTACCCCAATAGGTGTAATAACAACCAAAATTAACAAGACCTAGTAAGGTGTAACAGGTAACTAGCAAGGCCCTGGAAGAATTTAGTAAGATGAAGCAGAAATCCATCAGCAAGCATAATCCTCAGGAGGAATCACAGGGTAATAGTGCTCCTGTTTTGCCCAGCTGAAACATGCTGGACATGGCAGGATCCTGCAAAATACTGAAGAATGTTGGAGGCTTTTGGAAGGATTCTACTATAATCTGGCTGAAACTATAGCCTTTGGCAGGATCTAAGAGATCTGAAAATGTCCTTCCGGATGTAATAGGATCATGTTAGCTCAATTTACTTTGGGCAGGTCCCTGTCTCAAATTGTGTAATTCACAAAAATGCTCATATGATTAACAAAGGTTAATCAATATATGATTTTGAAAATGTGTAGCTTCTACTAATCTAGCTGAAAGTAGCACATTCTAACAAGAATTTTTAATAGGGATACTACTATTTTTTCCAATTTAGAACACAAACTGAATGATCTACTAAATGGATTGATCGTTTTCGAAACAAACAAGATCAACATAAACGTTTATGTGAGGTTTTTCAAAAAATTTCGAAAAGAGGCTATTACGAACCGCTCACAACCGGTGGAGTTTCACCGCCGTTCGTATGATACCGCCCGAATTGAGTGTCGCCGCCCAGAGCGACTACGAATTAGTTTCAGGCAGATTTATCCCAGGTAATTTACGGCTGCGCGACTTTGTCATCCTATTAACCACAGAATTTCCTAGTGAAGAAAGACAAATCGCTATACCCCAACTAGGTAGAACATGCCTCCAAATAAAGATGACCTGCTCTTTTTTACAGTACCAAATGTTAAATGAATGCATTTTCTAGTGTTATAATTAATCCATAATGTGTAAGGATCAATTTTTTTAAACAAAGAACATTTTTATAATCTACTTTTGGCTAAAACCTTATTGGATTGAGAAAAAAATAATTATAAAATAAAAAATTAGTCCACACACCACATACACTCCATGTCACTCACGCAACACCTATCTATTTTAAGAAGTTTTGAAATAATAAAATATACGCCTCGCGTTCATTTCTACCGGGCTACTTAGTCCGGTTTACTGTCGTCATTTTTTTTATATTTGGCCTTGCTGATTTCAGCCATTTCAGCCTTCAAATATTTGAAGTTTATTCTTTTTCTCTTGGTTGTGGCAAATATTTGTTGAATGCCAGCAAGCAATAGTGGCAGAGTAAATACTTTCCGTGAAAACATTTTTAGCTGGTGGTGCCGAAGTGGATGTTGTTGCTCGACTAATGTGAACTGAAGTTCGATTAAATTAGTACATCATGATGTCTGCCAAGACGGAGATTTACACGTGTATAGCGTGCAGGGTGGCGTTCAAAAGTTCTGAAGTTCAAAGACAGCATTATAAATCTGATTGGCATCGTTATAATTTGAAACGAAGAGTTGCTGAGCTCCCTCCTGTTACTGCAGAAGAATTTCTGAGGAGAGTTTTGTTGCAAAAAGAGAAAGATGAAGCTTCAAGCAAAGAATCTTCAGTGTATTGTAGCTACTGCAAAAAAACATTTAATAATAACAATTCGTACGAAAATCATCTGCATTCCAAAAAACATCGAGATTCTGTGAGCGATTCCACGAAGACCATTGGCGCTTCTGCATCAAGTAATGACCATTCTAAGTCCAATATAGCCAGTGGAAGCGGTAGTAAAGACACCAAGAAGAATTACTCCACAGATATTGTGATTGCCCGTGAAACTAGGACGAAAAAGGAAAGTTTAGATGTATCAACTGACTCTGAAATTGAAGAGGTTGATTCTGATGAATGGGAAGACATAAGCGGTGACGCCATACCCGTTAATGATTGCTTGTTCTGCAGTCATCATAGCTGTAATTTAGAAAAAAATTTGAAGCATATGACCGTCGCGCATTCCTTTTTTATTCCTGATGTGGAATATGTAACCGATATGAATGGTCTCATATCATATTTAGGGGAAAAGGTAGGAGAAGGATTCATGTGTCTCTGGTGTAACACGCGAGGAAGAACATTCTACTCCATTGAAGCAGTTAGGAAGCATATGATCGATAAAGGACATTGCAAAATGCTCCACGAAGGAGAGGCTTTGGCTGAATACGTAGATTTCTATGATTACAGTTCCAGTTATCCTACTGACTCAGAAAATTCTGATGAGGAAGTGACCATTGTCGTGGAAGATTCTGACTTCACACTGACTTTACCATCTGGGGCTGTCATAGGCCATCGATCTCTAATGAGATACTACAGGTTAGATTACGTCACTTAGAATTAATTAGTGATATCATAGAGTATTGTGATTTAATTATTATAAATGAGAATTAAACAGCTAGCCCGAAAGACTAAATTGACTCATGATAACTTGTCTTGTGAATCGAGTGCTACTTTTTATGTTTGTTCATCTTATTCCATTCTAGGCAAAGTTTCAATCCAAATAGAGCTGTGATGCCTCAAAAAAGCATTCATCGTGTTCTTGCACATTATAAATCGCTTGGGTGTGCTACCACTTCTGCAGAAGCTCTGCAAAGGTTTGTCTTTACTATAATAGTTTTATTGTAATCCCAGGTATTTGGCCGTAGGTAAATTTCAACTTGTTGTGTACTTAATTAGCATAAGACCTTCACAATTCTATTGCTAAACACCAAAAGTATTAAATATTGTCATATTCAGCAGCAGCAGAGTATTTCCACAATGTCCCCATGCCATTTGAATCTATTTACTTTAGATGAACCATTATGGATCCAGAAAAAGACTTTCCTTACCTTGACCCCCCTCCCATATGTGGAAATAGTGAGATGCACTGAGCGATAACTCTCTGCTCTAGGTATCAAAGCAGCTGTAGAAACCATTTTTTCTATCTATTCTTCTCCATCTTTCTTTCAATATGTTAAATCTACAGATATGGACTTTTGCAGGTGGTAAGCTAGTATCTTAAAGACCTTAAATAAAAGAATTCGTACAATCATGCATGTATCACATTCAATTGAGATGAGATTCTCCCAAAAAAACTTGAACGGTATGGCCACATATAGCAAATAAAAGAATATTGCCAAAACTAGTACACACTACACTAGAAATCAGTGTGGAAAAAAAAAGAGGCTGATCCAAATGCAGCTGGCATGAAGGAATCAGCTGAGTAATATTGGAAGGTCTTCTCTGAAGAAAAACAATGAAAATAGACAATGGGGTAAAGATTCGGAATCAGAACACAGCCAAGCTGTTTTAAAAACTGACACACTACGACTACATATATATCTTCAGACAACATTAATATTTTGACGGAATATTGTCTCTAAGAACTCAAGCTCTATGGCCTCGTAAATTAATAAAGTAAAATGAAAACTCCTATCGCCATAATAAGTTAGCATCACTCATCCCGCAATGAAAACCAAAATGTTTTGTTGTGATGGTTTGTGGGAAAAGAAATTCCGCAACATTGAGCAACCACAACCTCTCAACCAGAACACCCTTTTGCAGTAGTTCGGGGGAATGTTACTTCCTTGCCAGTGACCAACTACAGACCCAAACACTCAAACCCAATTGGAATCATTCACAGAGTTGAAGGGACAACGTTAAGGATACCTGGGTTAATTAACAGATATGCATTATCAGTGACTGTTTACAGGAATAAATTCCACACCAGGGACAAACATAGGGCTGACACACTCACAAGCACTCAGGAAAACAATCACACATACAAAAAGGGCCTCGCTACCGGAGAATATAACTCAAATTGAGCAGTTTGCCAAAAAACGGATAGACAAGAGTGGGTATCAGATTCGTGTACTTCAGCTACAATGTAGCCCTCCTCGGCAAACTAAAGGAAAAAAGGATTTGCAACAAAAAGTTGTATGTGAATCAGGAAATGGACAAACTCTGGTTCTGGTTGAGAGTTTGTGGTTGGTCACTGTCGTGGAATTTCTTTTCCCACTAATCATCACAGCAAAAGATTTTGAGAAATGTGGTGCACAGTCCCAGTTCAGCTTCAATCCTACTACCTTATGATCACTAATACCCGTCAAAGTTAACAGAGCAATGAAACAACCGATCTTACCACAAAAGCATCTGGTAAATTATTTCCACGGGTAGGTGCCTCCATTACGTGAGAAAACCTGCAATCATGAATCAAAGTGTGGGGTCCCTCCTTCTACTTACTCATCTCAATCCTAATTAATATCTGAGAAGTTATTATCTGTTGTTGGAATATTGAAAGCCTAAACCTTCATTCCGGGCGGGACGGATGTCTTTCTTCAGACTACTGGACGAAAGGCTCACCAAAAATGGCATCTGAATTGAATAATGGAACTAAACAGTTAGTTGTTTACCATACCATAATGAAACCTAGGTCAGGAGAATAAAAAATTTTAAGTGGAAAAACCAAGTTGTTTTATTTTCAAATGTCAATATGAAGATTTTCCACCAAGTTACGCCAGAAACTGTTTTATTTAGTGCACACTATTTTAACCGAACTTTATGGATGGATCCTTCACCATGACGTTGCACCTGCATATTCAGCATTGATTGTTTTCCAGTTTCTGGCAAAAAATTCAAACACCATCCTTAATAATTCTCCTTATTCGCCAGATCATGCTCAATGCAACTTTTTCCTATTCCCAAAATGCAAAAATGTGATGAGGGGACTTTGTTGGTAATATTTGTACCTGATAAAGCAAGAAACAATGAGACAACTAAAAAGCCTAACTGCCGAGGACTTCCAAGGGTGCTTTAAACAGTTGAAAATAAGATGAAATAAGTGCATAGCAACGAGTGGAGAGTACTTTGAAGGGGAAAAAGTCAATTTGGACTAAATTTTGCAAAATAAAGTTTTTATTGTCTCAGTTTGCTTATTTATTGGACAGACCTTATATGTCACTTTTTATACTTTATTTTTGAATAAATACCTATTATGTTCAATTCTTAAGATTAAATAGTCTCTTTCCCAATAATACCTATTAATTATCAATATTCACTTCTTAATTTTATTTCATATGATTAAAATTATGCAGCATAGTGATAGTTTAGTTGCTTTTATGCACAATTATCTTACTGCATGTATGGTATCATAATAAAATAAGTTGCTTATGCCGATTTGTGATTCAATATTCTCTTTTGTTTCAGGAAAGCCAGAGATGTCCATTACATGAAAAAAGTTCAAGCAAAGAGTATGCTAAAGCTTTCAATGAAAGCAAACAAATTTCAGAAATACTTCCGACCTCACGTTTGTTTTTAAGCCGTATGGCATGTTTTTCCTTTGTATATTTGGAAAATGTTCTCTATACCTGTATTCTGGATATATTAAGTTAACTTGAATAAAAATGTTTAAATAATTGAATGAATTAAAATGACTCATGAATTATTCTTGTAAATATAATTTGTGGAAAATGTATAGAGATAATAAATATTGGTCCAAGATATTTGTCTTAATTTAAAGTAACATAGTAAGTGCTGATATGGTAGTCCTGAATATGAAGTCCGATGAGTAAATGACTGTGTATTTCCTTACAATAGTACATTCTTTCTTATAATATTATGCTTCACATGTTACAGCTCATACAGTCCAATCGAGGGGATTTCCAAGATTATATGAGTAATGAAACAGTTTCTGGCGTAACTTGGTGGGAAATCTTCATATTCACATAAAAATTAAACGACTTTGCTTTTCCACTGAAAATTTTTTATCTCACGACCTAGGTTTTGTTATAGTATAACATCATCAGGTAAAAATGCAAGTCAAGCACAGTGTATATACATATCTCTGGGCAAAGGGGAAGAGGAGATAGGAAAGAAAGGATTGGCTGAGGTAGGAAGAGGGGGGGCTAAAAAGTCTATGGTTTGAGGCAGAGGAGGAGGATTGGTAATATTGACAAATTAGCAGGCTGGGAGGAGGGGGGTCAATACAATGTTGCAAAAAGCCCACCTGACGTCGGATTAGTTGGCAGAGGATGAGGGGGAATGATTATTGTGAATGGGGAGAACGGCACTTGGTAACTAGCCAGGTGACTCAGTAGCAGGCTGGCAGGAGTCGCTACATTGTTGAAAAAGTGTTACTTGGTTTCAGGTTAGTTGGCAAGGGGTGAAGGAAAAAAAATAATGGGGAATGTGAAGGGTAGAGAAAATCGTTGGTCAAAACATTTCCGTAATTCATGTGCTGAAAGATTTCTAATTGCTCCAGCACATTGAGACGGTGGCCTTTCTTCTCAAAGTGCAGAATTTCAGGGGTGAAATCGCTGCTGTGGCCACAATCTCTCAAGTGCTTGGCGAATAGTGATGTGGAAATGTTATTTTTAAAGCAAGCTCGGTGTTCCTTTATTCTTGTTTCAAATCTCCTCCCCGTCTGGCCTATGTATATCTGGTTGCAGTCTTTGTAGTGGATTTTGCACACCCCACTTTTGTGCAGGAGTTCAACGTGGTCCTTCGTGTGGCATAACATGTTGCTTAAATTTGTTTTATTGTAAAAGACCGGTCTCACCTTTTCATTTTGGAGTATTCTATGTACTTTTAATGAAAAGTGGCCAAGAAAAGGGAATCTGTGCCACTGTGGCTGGTTTTCGTGTATGTGAGAGAACTGCGTGGATAACTTTGCTAAACGGGATAGTTTCTTATGGTAAAGTTTATCAATTAATTCTTCTCTATATCCATTGTTCACTGCCATTTGTTTTATGATGTTTAGTTCTTTAAGAGTGTTCTCTTTGGACTAGGGGATAGAACATACTCTGTGCATCATGGCATGGAAGGCCGATAATTTTTGAGAGAAATAGTGCCGAGAATTATGGTGAATGACATGGTCTGTATATTTAGCCTTCTTCCTACCTCAACCAATCCCTTCTTTCCTACCTCCTCTTCCCCTCCGCCCAGAGATATGTATATACACTGTACTTGACTTGCATTTTTTCCTGATGATGTTATACTATAACAAAACCTAGGTTGTGAGAAAAAAAATTTTGAGTGGAAAAGCCAAGTTGTTTAATTTTTATGAGGATATGAGTTATGAGATTTCTCTTACGGCATCCCCTACAATATTGACACTTGTCTATAGTATTGTATGCATGAAAAGGTAATGTATAGGGACTGAATTAGCCTATTAAAATGTCACTATTATTATAATTTCAAGAATTATAAATGTATACCAATGTATGTTTTATCCAGGAGTATTGCATAATATTAATTATATTGTTGATACAGTAAAGTTGTAATATTTTAATCCTGTAGATAGATTTTTAATTGATAAAAACCATTGCTGTGGAATAGAATACATAATCAAGGTGGCATCTATAATCAATTAAGGATGGCACCCATTATTAGCCCTGTCAATTTTGGCCAAAGTGTGAAAAGGGGGTGTAAATCAGAAAGAGCCAAAAGTGCTGGATGTCTAATAATAAATGCATAAACATACCATTAGATACTAGCATAATGACTATCAAAGGAAGAAGCCAGAGAAATGTAATAATCATAATGAGGATAGCAAAGAGGGCTTCCTATCAGAAAGAACTACTGACAGCAAATAGTACCAGTTATACATAGGAAAATGATTCATAAAAACTTGTAAATTAATTTTATGCAAGAAGATTAAAGGAAGTGGAAATCTGGTGTTACCCAGAAATGATAAAAGTAAAATGGGTCGAGTACCAAATGAAATACTTGAAGGATAGAGTGAAGAAAGAAATTGATAAAATCATGAGTAAGGAATATTGAGGGAATGGAGAGATTGACTGAGGAATAGCTTGGAGAGTTAATACAAACCTATCCTCAGACAAATAGCCTATGATCAGATTGATACCATAAGCCCCAACAAATAGAAAATATCACCCAGGTCTTAAGAGTCTCTCTTTATATTTTATGCTCCACTGGTATTTAAACTATGTGTATTTTCCTTTCCCTCACAATGTTACTGCTGAATGTCAATTTAGTTAACATCATATCCAAACAGCAAGTTTATTTCCTTTCCATTAAAAAAAATCTTTCCCCCACTGTACCATATTGTTACATAGCAATGTCTTACCAAAGAAAATTGTAGCAAGGACTTCAAAAACATATTACTTATCCATTGAACAGGACTGCAGTTAATTGATAAGTATAATATGGTTTCCATTTAACTAATATTTAATATTGGTTAACCTACTTGAGCCATCTCATGGGCTACCGATAAGATATCTGCTTTTGTCTATTGTAGCTGGTATTGTTTTTGACTTATCAAGACCAAAGATTTTTAGTTCAAAACATTCCCTTTTAAAATATATATTTTATTATTACAAATATGTGGATGGTAGTATAATTTGCTTTTGGAATAGGACAATAGGCAGGTTGATCAGCTCTTAATAGCCTTAGCTTCTCTTTTTATTCCCATATGTTTCACAGCAGAAGTTGGCTCAATAATTAAATTTCTTAGACCTATCCATTATGTTCAATAATTTCAATACATCCCAGACATTCCCTGATGCCCTACTCTAATGATTCAAATCATTACCATGCCCATGAACTAGCTAAGCTGCTAACTAAGATCATACAATCACTACTCCACCATTTAATCTTATTATTATAGGTAATCTACCGATTGAGGTAGGTTTTCTACACCTAGATAATATCCCACAAGCCGGCACAAGGGTGTGTGGTGGGGATTGTTAGGTCACCACCCATAAAAGAAAATAAAACCACATACCAAGGCAATAAATTCATGCAAATCTACACCCACAGAGGAAAATGCGGTATTCATGCGAAAACCTCTTTTAACTTACACGCATGCAAATACATATACTATTGACTAACATACACATGCACCTACAAATATACTTTGTCTATGAATTTTTAATCTGGTCCTGACCTGTAAATGGAATGTTTAATATTTCTTTAGTGATTTTGGTTTCTTATTATTATGATTCCTGATTGTCTTGGGAAAGAACAAGTATTTGTCTGTACTGGAATCTATCTCCCTTACCTTATCTTTGTGGTCTGGTCTACCTAAATAGTGTAGGGGCATAATAATTCCTTTAGTGTCATTGTTAAACTCATTTGTTCTGAACCTTTCTACAAGTCCCAAGTCTCGCTTGTTCTCTTCATATCTCAAGTGGCTCCCAGCTTAACTCCCCTAAAAGGCCTGTCACACTCATCTTCTTATTGTAACAATTTTTGACGAATCTAATGGATTTTTTCTGGACCTTTTCTATTTGTTTTTGCAAAATTTTCTCCTAAAGATCCCAAATACTAGTGGAATATTCCAAATCAGACCTAACTAGAGCGAAATAACACCTCATTTACTTTCTCATTACGTTTCCCCACCATCTATTTAATTAAGCCTAGTTTCTTTCAAGTGGATCTACATTTTGTCCTGATATTTGTTCCCCATGGTGTTACATCTACCCTCAAATATGAAATATTTAACTTGATCTGCCATAGTTAGCACTTGAGCCCTCTATTTCATAAATTATGTCTTGCTCTAGATTTTGGATGGACGCAACTACCAAATAATTTTCTTGCCTCTCTTAACAAAGCAAAGCCCAACATCTGACTCTAGAACAAGCCCATGTTTTAATGTTTAGCTTAGCCTTTTTCTTTCTGGAAAATCGCATAATCTTCTGTTTTATTTATATTGATTCTCATCCCATATCCATCGCACTGAACCTCCAATTCACTCAGTAATGCTTGGAACCCCTTGGCTGACTGAGCAACTAATGCTTGGTCAACAGCAAAAACCTAACCGATTTTACGAATTCCCCTCCGACTTTCATTCCTACCTCTAGTTCTTCCCATGCCTCTTTAATCATTTCCTCCACATATACGTTGAACAGCACCGGTGACAATGGGCAACCCTGCCTTACCCCTCTTCCTAACACTGCTCATCTGGACTCTACGTTCCCCACTCGCACCTGAGCAGTCTGAGACATGTACAGGTTGCGGATCAGTCTCCTGTCCCTCCAATCCATTCCTATTTTCTGCAATACACACATTAATTTTTCCCAATTCACTCTATCAAACGCTTTTTCAAAATCTACAAAACAGGCAAAAACGTCCTGGTTGTATTCTATATTCCTCTCAATTAGTGATCTCATTACTGCAATGGCATCACACGTTCCTCTCCCCTTCCTAAACCCAAACTGATCGTCCCCTAAGTATTCATTTGCCTTACTCTCTATCCTTTTGTTGATGATCCTGAGAATAACTTTAGCTGCGTGGGATATCAAACTTATTGTTCTGTAATCCTCACATGATGTAGTTTTACCTTTTTCGGAATAGGAACTAACACTGATCTCACAAAATCTTCCAGCCAGATTCCTTCCTCATAGATACTACGAATGAGTTCATATAGATATACATATGTATGTATGTATACATAACATATTATTTATTTATTTATACAAAGTACATATACTATCGGTTCTATTTTCCCTGTATTTCTCCATCAGAATTTTGCCATTGAATATAAAGCATGTAGAATTAGTTTATTTGCAAATAAACACCTCAACCTTGTCCTTATGTGACATCATCCCTTTCCTCTGCCATTTAATTGAAGTACATATCTGTCTATGGTGGGACTTCCCTCAAACTTATTTGTACATTAAATCTTGATAATATTGAAATCACAGTCTATGGTTATTAAAAATTCTTTAAAAAAGCACAGTGGTTTCAATCCCACTATTCCTTCCAAAGTAAGGCCATAAATTTTATTTCTGTCACTATTCCAAGACTAAGATGCTCTGTTGACTTTTGTAAAATGTGATTTTTATTGTAGCTGATGATACCTTAGTGGATCTTAAAGCATATTTACGCATGATATGGTATTCTTTAAACAGTATATCTACTTGTTCATCAAAATCAATCAAATTTTTCTGTACTATCTTTTTCTAATTGGTGGAGAGTACCATTTTTTTCAGTGTGTTTGTTTTTATAAGGATGTTAATGGTGTTAACATATGATTATTGCTGGTAAAATAATGGAATTCTCAGGAAATGAAAAGCTCTGATATTAATAGTCAGCATTTTTAATTAAATAAAATGTAATGTAATAATTTAATTTATGGGTCAAGATATATTTATATTAAAACTCTTTTGAAAACATTTATGTGTAAAAATCACATATTATTTATTTTAAAGCTTCATATTTGTTTGGGAAGAAATGAGGGATGAAACATTTTTTGCTTGAATAAGGCTGATAGTGGAATGCATGAATTGTACGTGTATTGAGTGATTCTGACATGTGGATGTTATTTATATCTCAAGAGTAAATTGCTGTTTTTTTCAATACCATTGGACTCATCTATTCTAAACCATCCAGCTGGAGGAACAAGTTCCAAAAAAGTTCTCACCAAGTTTTCATGAAATATACAGTTTTATGTTAACTCTGTGCAATGTGTAATTTAAAAAATCTATTATCTTAATAAGAAAAATTTGTTGCAATTTTCCTGCATTGCAGTCATTGTATATTGAAAGTTCACAAATTTAGCAAAATATGAAATTTTTATAAGTAAATAATTATTTTAATCCTCTATCAGTTCATATGATTGACTTAATAGTTACCTCCAATGAAAGAAGCAAATTTAAAGATAGTGTGGAGGTTTTATTTTAAATGATGAGTCAAACCTATGTTAGTATGCCTATAGTTTCATTTTCCATGTTTTCTCATAAAATGATCTGAAATGTAATGACAGTCAATATAGTAAAGTGAATATCTTTCAAAGATAACGTTTTTTGACACATGGAATTCATTTTTGCACTTCTCGATTTGGTGTGGGAATCATAGAACAGTGTGGATGCATGACAGAACTGAGCACTGTGAATCAAGTGAGACACTTTATCATTTTCCAGAAATATGAATACTGAAAAGTGCTAATGTTCTTTACTATTTTGTTACATATTATAACGAATGTAACAGCATCATGACACCTTTCTATTTTGGTAGCCTAGTGTAAATAAAAATGGCCTATGGACTGAAAAGTCCCACATTCAAATCTGGATAATATCTTGGAGCACTACCACCCCTAGAATTTTTCATTGCCAAACCTTTCTGTTAAACCATGTAGGGTGCAAAGAAAGGAGCTTACTCCCCTGTGAAATCCACCAGCCCAGGGTCTTTAAATTACATGCCATTGAATAACATCACTTGAAAATCTCATCCACCTTGTGAGAAATTTAACAGTTGAGTTTCATGCCATACATGGCTAAGTGGAATAGAATGAATATAAAGTAATACATGAAGTAAATATAAAGCATATATGAATACAAGTAAGAAAGAATAGAAAATAATTTTTCAACTGGTACATATATATATATATATATATATATATATATATACCAGTTGAAAAATTATATATATATATATATATATATATATATATATATATATATATATATATATATATATATATATATAGTATGATATCTTACAAAATGAGATGAAAAATCAATCATCTTTAATCAAAATTACATGTTTCAATTATCATACTCTGTAGTTTTGTGAATACATGTAGAAATCAATTTTGTACGCCAAATTTTTTAGCATTATATAAGTACTATCGAAAATGTCTATGCATTGATATTATTTCCTACATCTCCGTTTAAAATTCCAAGCAACGATTACATTTATATTTAAATCACATTATTAATTAATTTTCACTCTTTCTTGATGTAAAGTTAAGTATAGCTCTATTCTTTTAATAAGAATTATATTTTCAACGAAAAGAACGGCGATTTTAAATGCGAATAATCGAAATCAAAGATCTAATTACGAAATATCAGATTTGTACATTTTGTATTTTTTGATGGTTTTATTATTTTTTATTCGTGCGCTTTAAGTAATGGGTGTAACGACAATGATTTCGTTGTTCATTCATTTGTTTTAATCGAGATAGAACAACGTGAAAAATCCTACTATTTATAGATTTGACTGGATTGTTCATAATAGCGCACAGGTCCCATATTTCAGATAATACTTATCTGAAATTATGCTTTACCACTCATGCAATATAATCAATGCCTGTGCCAATGGAGGCTGGGACATTTTTGCGGAAGAGATCCCATTATTTCTCAACTTGGGCCTGGCCCACGACTAACTGCGCACGCTCCCTCACCGCTCTCGATCGTTTTCAAGCGGCGGCGTACATCACCATGGCAACCCTTCACGTGTGGGGAAGGCCTTAGATTTTTCCCATTCCAAGCTCTTTATCCACCGAGAGCGCACGGTCCCTGGGAGCTCGCCCCGTTTCCGTGCGGAGGGAGTCGGGATCCCGCGAGAGGCTGGTGAGCGTCTTCCCCAGCGCTTCGGGGAAAGCATCCATTTTTTGCTAACCGTTGCTGAGAAGAGGGGAAAAAATAGGTGAGAAAGACGGAAAGGCCACCGCTGACCACTACTTCCTCCTCCGCGACCGCCACAACCGCTTCCACTCCACAATCTTACCTTTACCTTCCTCCTCTCCCTCCCCCTTCCCGCCGCTTTCCCCGGCAGAGTGTTGTTATATCAGACACCGCTCCCAAGCTCCGAGGCTATAGATGACACCTTAGCTTTCGCACTCATTTGCTTGCGAGCTTCGTTTAAAGTCAAACCAATTGTGAAGCCTAACTCTGTTGAGCATCCTTCACATGATTTAAACGTTCAGAAGATGCTGTAGATATATTTCCGAGTCACCTATGTTTAAAGTCCATTCTGCTTTTCCCTTCCTACTCATCAATTCACTGATTTTTTCTGGAAGCATTTTTACGTTTCGATTTGAATATAACTTGTCTCAAATTTCTCGGAGATAATGAATCTAATGTTTTTCAATCCGTCCTTTCAACGTATCTCGTGGCGCTCTCTTCCTCTCATCAAGAGGGCCATGGGCACCAATAACAACGATGCCATCTCCTTCGGCATCATCACCGAGGATCGCTTCTCCGATGTCATAAGCCACCTAAGGGCGAACTTCTTTTTCGACGAGCCCCTGAACCGGGCCGTGGGGCTATGCCCCCACCCAGGGGCGCCGCACGCCGAGCTGGAGAGCATGAGTCTTTCTACAATGAAGCAGGGGCTGTCATTGATGGCCACCCTCGGAGAGGAAGATCGCGTCGTCGGGGTCGCCCTCAACGGCGTGACCAGGCCCGGGGACTTGGAAGTCGCTGAGCGCCAGCTGGCTCACTCACCCGACCCAAAGTTCCGCCGCATCTTCGGCCTGCTGAACGACGCCAACAAGGAGCTGTCCCTCTTTGAACGCTTCAACGTGGACAGGATTTTCGAGCTGAGGATCGTTTCGGTATGAAATTCACCCATGTCAATTACGGATTTCACGTTATCTACCTAGATATAATTGTTTACTTATGCCCTAGTCAGTCAAGGCCTGGTCGGTATTGCAATATTTATATGGATCTATAATAAAACGGTCGCTTCATACCATGGTACTATTGGTATTACCATGCTTCAAACTATCCATGAACTTCGTGTATGCAAAGCTAAATAATCGTCTTGTCGAAATTGAAAAAATAATTTTTTCTAATTAAATTCCCTGCACTTGTGGCTGCGGTTTAAAACGGCTACATTCCCCCACAGTACAACATATCCAAAGGATATCTACAACATCCAATACATCACATATCCAATCCATTAACCAATTGGATATCAATGGATCTGTAATGTAAATTCATGGCTTCAATTCCATTTACACATATCCAGAGATTTGCAGTGTGTATTCAGATATACTACATACATCGGACCTCTAGCGTTAGATTGTTTTTAAAACGCAATGAACACTAATTTAGTGATAAATTTTAATTATGATATTTTTCTAAAAACTTTATTATTTAATGACATTATTAAAGAACTTGGATTATGCATCTGAAGCCGTTCTCCTGCAAATACGAGTAGCGTGGAGTTCGAGTATGTTTACATGTATGCAGGGTCTTAATAAAATAAAATTCATATATATTTCACGCGGGTCGTGGTGGTCTAGCGGGTAGAGTGTTGACTGCTGACCAGAGGGTCCCGGGTTCGATTCCCGGGCAAGGCACTTTGGGCACCTGCAGCTCCACCCAAGCTAGTTGATTTTTCGGGTACCAGATCGTCCTGGGAAACCATAACCGGCACAGGGAAAGGAACTGGCCCCCCTACCCTGATGTGTGAATATTCGCACGCCGTCGGGCTTGGTACATGGGTGAGCTCTACCATCACCTACTAAACCGACCTTCGGGTTGATTACTGTGTTTATGGTTTTTATATATTTCACATCCGCATGTGATTACCCATGTTTGGATTGAGTCAGAGATTTGGATATCCATTCTATGTTATTTGTATTCCCAATGAAACTCACGGATTCCCACGATATATGAATGAACGATGAACCAGTGCTGTGTTGGCTTAGTTTGTGTATCAGCGTGTCCTTTATTTGTTTTGCGTAACCTTAGCATTCGTTGTGGCCGTGGATAGATAAGGTTTTCGCCAATGAGAGCGAAGGCGCTTTTTGGGATGAAGATAAAATTACACTACAGGTAGCGCCTTCACTATTTTCCCTGTATTAAAACATACCAAGGAAGTACTAAGTTGGACTTTTAATCCAGTGGTTTCTCTTCAAAAAGGGAAGCAGACCTAATAAATTGGTTGAAATTAAATGAAGAATGTAGATAGAATAACAAGTGATCAGAATAGTTATTAATCTCGAAAAAACGGCATTCATCTTTCAAAAAAGGAAGGCGAAATTGAATTGAGATGCTAAAGTGACATTTTTCACCAACTGATCATCCGCGTTCGTATTCATCGCAATTTTTAAAGGCTAACAAAGATTGGAACGCTTTATGAACGTTTTTCCTACCGTTGCCTAATGTCTCACGAATGGCCACAAGAAAACTGAATGCCTTATCCTTTTGATAAAAATATTTCAAAACTTTAGTTCCTCTGGTGACAGTTATCTTATCATTTCACCCCTGTAGTGTAATCAACTTCTAGATCCCGCATGCCAGTCCAGTTCAGAGTAACAAAGAGAGAAATATTTCATTGTATACGACGTATTCACGCTATAATATATATTGTTTGCTACTCTTTCACAGCTACCTAAATTCAAGTGACCGCAAACAGAAAAGCTTCTTCAAATAGCTGCTGGTATTTCTTTCTTTCGGTTTCTCTTTCCCACGGCTTTCTCTTTTCCTGCGTTAAATGTCCGCAGGTATGTACGTTTACTATGCACAGCCATGCTGCTTGCATTCAGCGAACTCTTCTTTTAATTAGAAAATTTCTGCTTAATATGAATTGATTTTCTCTATTATTCTCGTAGGTCGCTTGCGATTAAGCTCAAACGTTCTTTTATATACCAACAGCGATTCGTTTTAGTGCATCTTTTAGTTTCCGAAATTCGCTTTCGGCACTGTGCTCTTACGGCCCGTTAAAAGACATTTCAAAACCCATTCGTCTACGTGACAATTTGGCATTTATAGTATTTTTAGTACCCTGAACGCCACCGCTAGGGAGTGTGGTGTGGGGTAAATACACACCAGACTAATTTTGACCCGAATACTTTTTCCCCGTAGTACGGTCGGACAAAGTTATTCTGTTCCTTTATCGTAGGTGGGAAAAATTACATCTTAAATCTATCCGTTCTACACTTATGCTCTCTAATTTTATAGACATCTGGCCTAGTGTGCTGAAAGGCGTCGGTCATAAAATTTAAGACTCTACCAACATGCATGCCCAGTAATCTACACAGCGGTACGGCAATAGATGCTCCCACCAATGGAAGTGATAGGCACCGAGGAAAGATTTTCACGGTTCTCCTGGGGGTACAGTATCGGGTGGAGTAGATGATGTTACGTATTTATTTTTAACTAAATTAAATAGCAGTTCATTGATTTCTAAGCTTCAGGTCATACACATTTGAGATTATTAACCATCTGTGGCATTGTTTCTGTAAACCTCAATATGCATTCTGTTTGCTACTAAAAATTAAAATTTTTTATTACACTGAAAGCCTCCGCTAGGGTGTGTGCAAACGGAAGTAGCAGAAAAATAGTACATTACCTAGCTATCTGGATTAAAGTATATCAATGGAGTAGACTAAGAATAGTAGCAACGACCCAACGGAGATAGAAATGATTCTTTTTCTTTAGATTCGAAAACTTCGACTTTCGATTTATAAATTCTCCAAGTTCAACGAATACTTTAATAAGATAAGAAGTGTTTCTTTACCTCACCATGACATAGTTCGGAAAATTAAAATTTCAAATTAAGTATAATTTTTCGCGGAAATTTTTATTGTGCTAGTACTGACTTACTCCCACAAAACGTAAGAAAGGTAAATTTTCTTTCGTTTGACTACTTGAAATTTACCTTCAAACAGAAATAATGCATACTCGTATCATCTACTTTTTATTAGTTTGTTTGGACAGAACTTTTTCGTTATCAATCTAGAAAATATTTATAATGATTTGAATGAGTGATACAATACAGCGAGGAAACTCATAAATTTTCCAATCGTAAACTCCTCACCAGATTTTTAAATTTTCAGTCTTATTTTTTCCTACATTTTAATCTCTTACGGCGGAATAGGCGAATAGGCAGGATAAAATTAATTCCACTTTAAAACTAATATGTTATCAATCGAAAAGGTTTATCCCAAACGTTAAGTGGATCCAGATATTAGATAGATTCTATTTGATAATTTTTATACAATGTTCATGACGACATTAAGTTAAAATGAAATATAAGAACAAACAGTTTGAAAAATATTGAAAGGAGAATATATATTGTTCCCTCGTTATTGGTCTTTCACATGAAATCAGCCTAACACATTCCATATTCGCCATTATAGAACAATTTCGCATTCTCCAACGCCGCCGAAACATCGCAAACGATGCAACCGGAACATAAACTTTAATTGGTTTCTTCTCCATTTAATTACGCATGTTTATTAATATTAACTGTTGATAGTTATAAACTATAAATCAAAAAATGTCATTACACAAACCTGATGATATTTGAAATTTAATTGGCAACTGAGGTGTTATTAGAGGCACAAGGGGAAACTACGGTATATTTAAAAAAAAAACTTGTTACCTCTGCCACCCAAGGTTGTATTATAAACGCCGATTGCGTTTTAGGCTTTTTGGGTAGGATTGTAGGTGCATTTTTATATTTCCCCACGCGACTTGCGACTAGGGGAGTACCGATAAAATTAAAACGTAAAAATACTTTTCTAAGGAGATAGTTTCAAAGTGGCGGGAGTAATATTAGGGAGGAAGAGCGAGATCATGTAGTAACCTTTAAATTCGAAAACAGAACGAAGCACATCTCCGAGAAAATGATAGTTTGAAAGATCGGATATCAGATCAAATTTGCTCCTAGAGAAAGAATTGAAGCAGAAAAGAAGTCAAAGGAGTTTTGATTTTGAATAATTGCTTCCAATGACTCCTTCCGATAAATATTACTTCAAGACTACTTCAAGCCTGGAATAAGAACCCAGCCTTGTGCATCACTTCTAGTAAAATAAGCACACCAACGACGTATCTTTCTTACTTGAAGGTCATTTAACATCGGCGGGTATTAGATAAAATATAATTCAAATCCAGTGTTTCCAAATTGAAAATAATTTTTAATACCTATATAACGCCTCGTATAAAATTTAAACTCGACAATTTACGTAATCTCGTATGCCATATAGAGTCTAATTCTGGTCTAAATACGTTTTCCCTTCATCTAAATAGATATGAAATGAGTTTCCAATAGTAACCTTTCGCGAAATGATTTTGCGAGGTACTCGCCAGTGTTTATCCTTCTCTCTCTCTCAAACATAATGAGTTGTACGTTTCCTGCATTTTCATGTATTTATCCTGGTAAAATAATTGTGCCTGTCAAGGAGTGCAAGCTCCATTTTAAAGAGACCCTTAAATAAATTCTTTATAAAAATAGACGAGTATACTTCATATTCTTAATAGAAAGTGTACCAAGAGTTTATAGTACAAGAATCACACTTCACCATAAAAACTCATGAGCTTCAAACGTTGATGGTAGACTTTTGCCAGCATGCATTATTTCTACCAACAGTCTCTGCTGCACCCTCGTACGCGTTACGAATCAAGGGGCTGAAGTTTTTTTTTTGTGATGAGCAGGGAATGCCTTTTTGAGTGGAATCGCAATTTTCCGCGTTTGCTGCAGATACAGAATACAGTCATCCTGGGGAAAAGAGTAAAATGGAATTTAAAGCGCCTGGATGTCGGGAAAATCAAATTCCAAGCGTTTGCGATGGCGCCTTTAAAGCATAGCTCTACATTAAAGCCGCAAAGCCCTTGCTGGGAAGAATTGCCGTTTTACGCCCATTTCATTTCACTTCACTGCGAATCCTCTGATCCTTTCGCATCCACCCCCCATTCCTCCATCCCTCCCAACCTATCCACCACCCCCACATCCCTGTCGACGGGGGGGGGGGAGAGGGGCTCGGGGGAGGGACGTAGTCTCACATCCAAACCACTAACTCTCTCTCTTACACATTCCCCGCCACACTCACCCTCCTACCTCATCCTTCTCTCTGCACCCGCACCCTCAAAAAGGACCCTCTCGACCCCCACCCTCAACCTCTCCCCTCTCACTCTCCATCCCTACACAGGCATTCCTTCCCCTGTCTCCAACCTCTTTCCACCCCACCCGTCGCCTTGCCCGCCCGCCAGCAATCGAATAACCGTCACGCCCTCTCATTACCCTCCCTCCTTCGCCCAGTCTGCCTCCTCCTCGTATAGGCACCCCATTCCGCTCCTTGTTCCTCCTCTCCACGTGCCTCCCTTACCCCCCAACCCTGCACATCACATTCCCCCATCCCCATCCCTCTCCCCTACCCATCTCTGGAGTTATCCTCATCTCTGAAGCCTCCTCTCAACCTCGCCCTCTCCTCCCTCTCACCACTCAGAGGCAACGCTGTAGTCAAGCACTGACATCACTCCTCTGAAATTGCAGTAAATGTTTTGTAAACTCGGAGAAAAGACCCCCTTCTCCTTCAAACGCACGATTTCTCAGGGGTATACGTACTACGTCTTGCGAGTATTAATTTGCAGTCTAGACTGGGAAAATATCCAATTAGTACCTGCATATCGTCGAATGAGCATTGCTACAATGTGCACATATTTTAGTAAATAATCTTCTTTATCGTTTAAAATTATTTATGGCTGCCTCAAATACATAACATGTCAAAAAACGACTCTTTTTCTCGTGTCAGAAGCGGAGAGGAGCTTCTGACTAAAGCCTTCGTCATGCATAGCATGTCTCATCGTCTCCTATTTTCATTAAATTTCAAGGGCATATTTTTCAATAAGGAAACAGTAATAAAACGTAATCAAACTGACGTTTTTATAAATCAAACCACTTTGCTTTTCCACATAAACTTTTTATTTTCACGACTCAGGTTTCGTTATAGTATAACATCATCCAAATGTTTGGATGATGTTACATTGTAACGAAACCTGGGTCGTGAAAATAAAAAGTTTATGTGGAAAAGCAAAGTGGTTTGATTTATAAAAACGTCAGTATGAAGATCTTCCACCAAGTTACGCCAGAAACTGTTTTATTTCGTAATCAAACTGATAGTTTTGTAATTTATTATAGCCCTGTAGGGGCCACGGAAACGGAAATAAAAATTTTTTGTTTTCACATTTTTTTTTAAACTGAGCCGAGCCATGCTCATGCTATTTCCCAAAAATCACTTATTTTACTAAATCTTCAAACATGTAATTAGTCTACCACCTCAGTCACACAGGAGAGGATGGGGAGAAGTGAATTCCCCACCCGACCCTGGATTCATCATTGGTCGTCAACAATGAA